>JANIJG010015211.1:0-39184 GCA_024611175.1 Megaceryle torquata | reverse complement strand
AGGCTGCACAAGCCCAGGGCCCTCAGCCGCTGCTCAGCACCCTTGTTCTCCAGCCCCTGCCCCAGCTCCGTTGCCCTCAAACCTGAACCACCTGACAGAACAGTGCAGGGTTTTTTTGGGGGGGAAATTTCTACCTTTGTCTGGCTCACCTTGTGCTCACATGATGTTTATCACAGCCATGTTGGAGATTTTGCTGTTTAAAAGTTGTGGCTGAGTTGAGAGCTCCTTGTCGTTCTGGGGACACAACTGAAGCCCAGGAGCATCCCAGTGCAGTGGGATCCTGCTCCAAAACCTCTGCAGGGGACGGTAGAAGAAGATTAAAAAATGAACGGTCTGCAGGTCTTGGAAAGTTTGTGGTGTCAGTGAAGGAGAGAGAGCTGGTTCTTAAAGTGGGGTGTCCCTTGACCACTCTCTAATCGCCATTCTGAAAGACTGAGGACCTTTTAGAATAGCATTACATGCCAAGGTAATCTGTTCATTAATTCTTGATGCTGCAGTTTCGGAGCTGGCCGGGGTTGTCTTTAAAGTGCTTTTGTTGGGAGATGCATTAGTGGTTATCATAGCTAATCCTTCTCACTCGGCGCCGAACCACAATCTGATTTTGATTTCCTTTTGCAAATAATTTACTGCTCAATGGTCTAATTTAGCCAAATGAGCTAAAATAACGTCGTTTCACTTACTAGGAGGGAAATGACAAATTTCCGAAGAGCGAGTCCCCAGGGGAAGCACAGCGGCTGCGTTGGCAGCGAGCCCTCGCGGATTCCCTGGGGCTGGGCTCCGGGAGGCTCGGGGCTGTGCCAAACGGTGGGCTGGTGCCGGGGAGCGGGGCCGGGGCCCTCCTGCCTCCCTGGTGGGGGTGAAAAATAGGAACATGGTGCCGGGGAAACGGCTCTGGCTTCTCGGTGCACACGAATTGCGGGTTTTTCCCCTCGAGCTGGGCGTGGAGCGCGCTGCTATTAAGCAGCCGCGGTTCTAATTTTGCCTCGCCAGATGGTTGCGTGTGATTCTTTTTTTGATGGGCGCGTTCGCCAGCAGGGCGATGAAAGAGTGGGTCTGTATTTTAAGGGTGGGGATGGAGAGATGAGATCGATTCTGCCTCAGGTTCACGTGATTCATTCCACAGGTTCTGTATAAAGCAGCAAACCTCAGCGTCTCGCTAATTAAAGGCAAAAAGAGCGCGTCACTCTGCCCGGAGTTGGTGTGCTGACATGGAACGTGCTTATGAGTGCCCAGGAGTGGGGATGATGGGTGTCTGACATGGGCCTGCTGGGGTGGGGGACTCTGCCGTGACATTTTCTTTCTGCTTACCTGTCAATCTTCTTTTGCAGGCAAGGTAACGACACCATTCCTTGCGGTAGCTCTTAGTGAGGTTTGGGAAGGAGGCACAGGCTGTGCTGTAAGGACAGTCCATGGCTGGGCCACAGCACGAAGCCTGAGCTCAGCTGCTGATTCTGCTCCCGGATTTGGGGTCCTCCGTCGCGTCGGGCATCGGTTCTTTATATGTTAGATAGGGACAATAGTTCTGCCCTCACACACTGAAAACGTGCCCTCTCCAGTGGGAGATTTTGCTCCTGCTCAGTCTGAGGTGCCTGGGAAAAGGGATGGTGTGGGGGAGAATTATTCACGACGTACTAGTAGGTGTGTTTTACCCTAAAGGGACCTTCATAAAGGGGATTATTTGATTATATTCTTTTTCTTTAAAAAAAAGCAGAAAATGCAGCGTTTGACCGTGGAAGTTGCTTGTCTTTTCTTGTACAGTTCATGCTTTGATTTTCATGCATTAACTCTCTTTTTCTTTGTTTCTCTACAGACCTTTGTAGTACTAAACAGAGGGAAAACACTCTTCCGATTTAGTGCCACACCTGCCTTGTACATTTTAAGTCCTTTTAATCTGTTTAGAAGAATAGCTATTAAAATTTTGATACATTCATATCCTTTTTATTACCGAGTTATTTTTGCGGTTGCATATTCATTGAAAAATCTCTTTCCTATCATCTTATGGGTGCATTTGAATAAATAATGTCCATGAACTACAGTTCTCTGCCTGGGGAAGTGGGATTGGGCTCAGAGCACAGAAATCGTGCTTCTTTGGAATGAAAAAGCGGAGTCCTTTAGGCACATCCAACCAAGTCAACTTTTTGTTTCTTTTCCCTGCTAAATTGTACCTGTCTGTGTCCGTTCTTCCATCGGCGCGCAGACACTGATCATTTTTTGGGACAGACACAACTGAAGGTTCTATTTCATGTGAAGAGCTTTAACTAGCTGCTAAAATGGCTAAATAGAATTAGTATCTGGAGAAGGAGCCAAAGATCCCATGCACGTAATTAGACGCCGACTAATTTCTTGCTCTTTTGGCATCTCTCAAAACTTCCTTCTAATGGCCGGGCTGTTCCAAAATGTTCCAGTGCAGGGCTTCAGGCAGCTCCAACAGCTTTGGAAACATCATCCACTTGTGTTATTAGGAGAGAAGAAGAAAGGGGGGGGAAGTAGTATATTGAATGAGCTGCTTTGCCCTGATTATTTATTTATTGTCAGAAAGCGACTCTAAAATGGAACCATGCTCGTTTGTTGTTTAAGAAGCTCCTTAGCTACTCACTTCCTGCATCTCATGTGAAGAAAAAGCTTTTCCATCCTCTCAAAGTTGACTTGGGATCTGAGACCAGGAGCGTTTTTGGTTTTCCTTGGCCTCTGTATTATTTCCTCCCTCTGGATGTGCTGGGATGGAGCTGGGAGATGTGGATCTGTCAGGGTGAGCTTGAGATGCTGACAGTGGATCCTGGCCTTCGAGCTTAGACCTGTTTGAGTTTATTTAAACCGTTTGGGAAGTCAGCCAGCTCTGAATTAGACCCTGGATTTCACCATTCTGCAGTAGTTAAAATCCACTGTACTGTTCACCTGTAGTCACCCTGGTCTTATTTCCTGTGACTGCTGGAAGCATCTTGGCTCTTATTTGTGGTCCACAGAGAGTAGCCTGGGACTTGTGGAATTTTACTGCAGCGCAGGGATCTTTAGGGAGCCGTAAGGTGATGTGAAGAGCCACGCTCGTGTCCCCTTGATCCTTGACTCTGCTCTACAGTATTTAGCATGATCATTATGTGCACTATTTTGACCAACTGTGTATTCATGACTTTTAGTAACCCACCTGAATGGTCGAAGAATGTGGAGTAAGTAACGAACAGTTCTTGTGTTTTTAAGAATCTCACAGAAAGTTGCTTTTTTCTGTTGGGGAATCTGTCCCTGCTCACTCTTTACGTTCTCACCAACACGCGTCCTTTCTTATATCCGCTCATGTTTAGACCAAAGTGTTTGTAATTCATCCCTTTTCATGGCTAAAGTGACGTTTCTCCAGACCCCTCAGCGCGGCTCTCTCTCTGCCTCTGACAGGTACACCTTCACTGGCATTTATACGTTCGAATCGCTTGTGAAAATTATTGCAAGAGGTTTCTGTATAGATGGCTTTACCTTCCTGCGTGATCCATGGAACTGGCTCGATTTCAGCGTCATCATGATGGCGTAAGTTGTGCTTTCGGGTTATTTCCCCTACTTGTGGCACACGGGAGGGGATGACATCTTAGGAAAGAGAGGGTGGGTGTGTAAGAAAAATAAATCAAGGAAAACTTAAGTGAATCCCTGCAAGATCTCTGTCCTGATTTTTTCAAAGGAAAGCTGTAGCCTGACACGGGGGCAGAGATCTGAAATGCAGTGCCGTGGAGGTAGTGGAGTCACTGCTGCAAAAAAGTGCAATCTTCTGGAAACTGCCTTATTAAATCCAAGACTTTATAATAGTGCCTCACATTTCAGATTGCTCCCGTGCCAGAGTGGCAGCTTGTTTTGTTCCACATAGGACTAGGAGCCCAACATCTTTAAATTCCGGTCCCTACCACTCCTTCCCTCCTGGGGCTCGCACGTTAACATTTCCTGGGATGCCACTGAAGGTTGAGCAGCTCTTAACCCATTTCCGATGCAGGCGCAGGGTCAGCAAAGGCGACTTTTCTTTTCCTTCCTCCTTCTTTTCTCTCGTGCCAGATCAGCCCACATTGGTCTGATCGCGAGGAGTTCCTGGGGAGGTCTGAACTCTCAGCTGAACCGGGAGGTGCATGCTAGATTTCTGGGTTTTGTCCTTACTGGCCTGGGGGGATTGCTGCTTTAGTGCTGCGATGAAGCTGGGTGTGTGTCACTGGTGTGCTGGGGCACTGGTAGAAGAGATTTTGTTTGTTTTTTTTTTCCTTCTGCGCTGGTTTTTGGAGCCCAAACATGCCCACATAGTCACCACCAGCTGATGAAAACCAAGGGGTCAAGCAGGAAGGCTCAGTAGCCTGATTTTCAAGGGTTCAGAACATTTGAATTTAACTGTAGTAAAATGCTTTAATCATATAAAATGCCCGGTTTTTTTCCTGGATTCCGCACCCAAGGTTGTTGATTTTCCTGCTCTTTCCCTACTTGCCCTTTACTTGTGTATTTAAATTACATGCGAAGCGGTGGATGTTGTACACAAACGGCAGACGCTCAGTAGCTCACTGACACTTCAGTTTTACTTCAGAATAGGCAGGGACCTGCTGTGCACAGTGTAAACATGCCTGTGACAGGAGGCTCCCAGTGCACACAGACCAAATGCAGCCTGTGAACGGGTTATTTCTTGATCAATGAACATGTAACACCGTGCCGGCTTTGAAAGGCCCAGTGCATTGGTCTTAAATAAAAGTGCTGATTCTCTGCCTGATCTAACTCTGGGACCATCTCCTTTCCCACTCTGTGACCTCCTTGTTTCCAGTGAGGTTGCCTCTGGACTTGCAGCACAAACCTTTTTTGTGACAAGGGCTGGACCCACCCCGTGCGTTATTTAAATCCCTCTGAAAGGGTCTCAGTTTTAAGAAGCGCTCGAGGCCTTTCAGCACCAGGAAGGATCTTGAATATTGTGCATTTCTTTTGCTTTTTCATAGCCAGACGGCACAGAGGAAAGATTCTGTTCTCAGTTGTGATAAAACTGAACACCCTTAACCTTGCACTAAGCCTCTTACCCTCTTGGTATCTCAGTTTTATCCCCCTGTAAAATGGGGATCACAGTACCTGTGGCTCACAGGCAGGTAGGAAAGCATAAAGGATTAAAACAGAGGATGCTAATCAAAGCAAAAACTGGTCCTGCTTCATGATAAACATGATGTGATGTGAATATACCTGAAATCACTGAACACAGGTGACGTCACCACATCTCCCCGTGTATCTGACAGCTAGCATTAAGTTTTCCGGTCCTCTCTAGGCGAGGATGCTGGTGTCCAACCCTGGACAAGCTGGTTGCAGCACGGAGAGACTTATACTGTGGTTTGGCCCTGAAATTTTTCTGTCTCTTTTTTTGGTTTTTTGGGGTTTTTTGTGGGTTTTTTGGGTCTGGTTGGTTGTTGTGTTTTTTTGTTTGTTTGTTTGTTTTTTTTTTTTTAATGCCACTTCCAAAGCATTTTAAATGACAAGCTGTTTCCTGCAAACAGACAACTATATGAAAAGGAAGGTGACCCCAACGGTGCCATTAACTCTGGTTTAATTCTGCAGGTATATAACAGAGTTTGTAAACCTAGGCAATGTTTCAGCTCTGCGCACTTTCAGGGTTCTGAGAGCTTTGAAAACTATTTCTGTAATTCCAGGTAAGGCGGCCTCCGGTTGGTGTTAGCTGTTGGGTACAGGCCCCTGTGAGTGATGTATTGCTTTGTCTGTAGTGGTTGTTTTATTTTGGTGTGTGTATTGTCATTGTGTTTTTTGTGTGTGACCTCCCTCATTGCAGATATGTCACAGAGTTTGTGGACCTTGGGAATGTCTCAGCATTGAGAACTTTCAGAGTTCTCCGAGCTTTGAAAACTATCTCTGTTATTCCAGGTGAGAACCGCTCAGCATTCAAGGCTGGTCTTGCGTGTGTGACTCTCTTGCATATCTTCCCCTCCCGTCCTGCATTGCTTAGTCCTCAGAAATGGCACTGGGATGTTGTTGATGGGCTTTGCAGTCTGTATAAACAGAATAGTTTGAAATTAAAGCTTCTGGGCCATCAAATTATGGGACAAACAGTCTCCTGTTCTGTACTTCCTTGTCCCTGCACACACACGTGGCTAATCTGACCTCTGAAATGAAAGCCAGGCCTGAATTCCAGTTCCAGATGGATAAAGGATCAGACCCTGCACAGTTTCTTGCTCAGTGATTCGTCCTGTTACCATCAGTATTTCTCAGATGTTTCAGGAACAAGGTTGTAAAGCAAGTGAGGAAAACCCAACCAAGATTAAAATCTTTCTGTGTGAGGCTGCTTCAGTTAGTTGGAGTGAGAGAGGGTCTGGGGTGGGTTGTCTCTAGGTAATGACGATGTACTTGCCTCCCCGACTTCAGAAAGGGTTGATGCTGCCATTTTGAGACAGTTGAAGGCAAACAGAGCATGGTGTTACCAGCTGCCACATTTGTAGTTGTCGTGGAACCGGTTGTCGGCTGCTAACGTGATATGTGTGGCCCAAAGTACTGAGCAATTCACAGACCTGCCCATTTCACTCCCCCCCTCCCCGAGAGCTGGACTTTCGGGACCAACACTTACAAAGCTACTTCTAGAGTCTTAACTTGGTCTGGGTGTGAAGGGTATGCAAAGGCCCTTCCTTTAGCGTAAGAGCCTGCGGGTGCATTATGGACTGGGCATATGATTCTGATCCCGAAGTCTTGTCTAGAAAAGATTTGTGTAGGTGGTTTCCTAGAAGAGCCCCTGATGTTAAGGTCAGGCTCAGACTCAATTCTCACAGACACTGAAGCATCTGTAGCCTTCCAGTTTTCAGGTGCTTGACCTGTCTCAAGGGAAACACCCTAAACAATCACTTGAAGAGTTTTTCCTTTGGTGATTTTTTTTTTTTCTTTTTCCCCAAATGCATTAACTGAGAGTGGTTCTTTTGCCTTCTCAGGCTACACCTGCACATACATTAGCCAGAGAAGAGACTATGGAATTACAGGGGCCCATGTCTTTTGTCTCCCTTCCAGACTGCTAAACCCATCAGCCGTACGTGGCTGTTGTGCATGATGTTCTCTAAGTGGCACCCGCTTCCCTTGCACCGAACGAGAGTGTGCTAGAAAAACGTTCTTCCTTAGCCTCCCTTAATGTTCGTCAGCGCTCGTACAAAAAGCTAAAGGTCTTTGGGAATTGCTGGTGGCGGCACCCGGACGGACCTGCAGCGCCGCTGCCGCTCTGTCCGCCCACGCCGGGCGTTCACCGGCTCGCTCGAGGAGATGCATCGTCGCTCGAGCACGTCCCGTTGCGTGTTTTGCTTTCATAATGGCAGCAAAGTGGAGGCGATGCAACTTGAACGAGCTGGTTCCAAAGCGTGTGACAGACAGCACGTCTTGTCTGCCTCTGGGAAGGGGCAGAACCGTTTGGTTTTGTGTCATCCTCTCCATCCTACTCAAAATTAACAGAGTTCTCCTTTTACTTCAAATTACACCAAGGCAGGGGGGAGGTGTGGATCTGAGCCCTTCAAAGTCCCACGCAGCCGTACTCGTTACTAAAGGGGTGCTTTGCTGCCCGCAGCCGAGGGGATCCTGTCCCAGCGTTGGGCGCACTGAACAAGTTTGGGGCTAGAACTGTAATTGGCAAAACTTTGCCTGTTTGTACCAGTCAGGCTCTGGGACAGGGTCGTCCCAGCTGTGGTTCTGCAGCGCGTGGGTCAGGCACAGCCTGTGCTCCCTGCTCGATTTGTGACTAACAATACGAGGAATGTAAAGCATTTGTGTAATTGCCCTTTTGGGTTATTTAATATGAGTGCAGAGTGGTCTTCATGGGGTTTAGTGCTGTCACGTCTCAGACCTTAGATATTTAGAATACACTTAATACTAAAATATGAAGGGGTTTGTTCCCCGTCTGCTTCAGCGCCTGTAAAGGAACAGGAATTTTAACACTGCTGAGCTAATGAGAAACTCATCTTAGTGTTACACAAGTGCTAACTACATCTAGCAGTAATTGGAATTACCCTCAGCCTGGTTTTGGACAAGATAAAAATGGGCAGTAGTCCCAGAATATGATGTGCCACCGGACAAAATTCCACGCGGGTGGAGGGTCCGTATGGATCCGTGTGACAGGAGCAGACTGGTACCTATGAGCTAAAACTTCCAAATGCTCAAATACTGCTTTCATCTGGGGGCTTGGCAGACCATATTAAACTCTGTGGTGGCCTAAACAGATTGTTTTAATTGGCACTTGAGTTACTGGTATTTTAATTGAGTAATGCCATCAGTCTGCCAGCATTGCCTGCCTGGGACGCACCTACGCTGAAGAGGACCCAGGATCTGCTGTACACAAAGGCAGTTAAGTTGTGTTTGTCCTGTGGAACGCTCTTGCTGCCAGTTTATCATCTTGGTTCCAATCCCCCTTCTCCTTCTTTGCCTTTGGGAGAGCAACATACAAACCAGGAAGAGATGCTGGTGGAAATGCTGCATGTGCGCAGTGGTGCATATTTGAGCACTGGAGATGAGCATGTGAACTGGTGGTGTAATGGTCACTTGTCTGCCAGAACTAACAGCAAAAAACTGCTTTGTGTTGGAGGAGGGCTTTGGCATCGGTGAGAAGTTGTGAAGACTGGAGTAAAAGACATTGTAAAAAATTAATTCTTCCACAAGAATTCCTTTTTATTTATATATTTTTGAATCTTTCCATTCCTGATACGGACCCAGCCTCTGTTGGGTTAGGAAGGTTTATTGCAGAACACTCGTGTGGCCTCAGCCAGAGACTCAAATCTGACTGGCCCCAAATTCAGCTGCATCTATGATTTTTTAATTATTTGTTTTTTCCTCCTTCCGCCCCTCAGCCTCCTTCACTACTCATTTATAAGCAAGATCATCCTATTTAACAGCAGAAAGACTGGTTAAAGCACCTTGGTACTCTATTGTTTCTGCATTCAGAAGTCTTGCTGGGTTAGATCGGTCTCCTGAAAGCGTTAGTGCTGCATTCAGCCCCCAGTTCATGGATGGGTTCCCTCTTGCAGACCAGACCGGTTTGGAAAACCATCAGGAGTCTTGGCCTATGTGTTATTATCGAGCCCTGCCTACGAGTGATCCTGACGGCCTCGGTAAAACCCCGAGAGCCAGCGCCCTGGGTCACATCCTGCCCTGCCTGTAACAAAACCCAGCATCAGCTCCCACGAGGAGAGGGGAAGTGCTGAGCAGTTTAGTGAAGCAGTAGAAACATAACATTTATACAGTATGCAAGGTATTTGATCTTTGTAAGTCACTGTAGTTTGTGCCCGGCTTAAACACAACCCAAGTCTTCACTGAACAGCTGTAACAAACCCGCCTTTCACGGCAGCGACAGGATCCTGAGTATGCCCTGCATCCTCCACTGCAGGGCTCAGATAGGCTCAGGGATGAACGCCGGGTGGTTTTTTGGTTCTGACTGTTGCTAGCTCACCTTCGAAGCAGGTGAGCTTGGTTCGGTCATCACCTTTCTTGTATTGCCTGGAAAACCCCGACTGCGAGCGGAGGTTCCCAGGAAGCCGGCGTTCGGTAGCAGCCGTCTTTTGCCACCCTAGAGCAGCTGGAAGGTACTGGATGCATTTGACTTTCCAGTGTCTGTTCATTCTACAGGAGTGATTTCTGTTGCTTTCCTCTGCAGGCCTGAAGACCATTGTGGGTGCCCTCATTCAGTCTGTGAAGAAGCTGTCAGATGTCATGATCTTGACAGTCTTTTGTCTCAGTGTCTTTGCGCTGATCGGGCTGCAGCTGTTTATGGGCAATTTAAGGAACAAGTGCGTGATTTGGCCAATCAATGTGAACGAGACTTTACTGGATAACGGCTCCAGGGGCTTTGACTGGGAGGAATACACCAACAATATGTGTAGGTATTTCTGCAGCACTGCTCCCCAAAACCTCCTTCTCTAGCTTAATGCTGCTGAGCAGGATTTCTGACGTGGCTTGTGATGTGTCCTGCCCTGCACAGTAAAAAACCCTCGCTCAGATACTGTTCAGTTCTTGGAAACCTGGCCTTGTTAAGGTGTTTCTAGTAGGTCTTGTAGGGCTGATGTTATCTAAAGCTGAGTGAGTTCCCTGATACATGTGATCTGGAGGGCTCTTCAGGGAAGGTTTTTGTAGTGCTCTAATGCGTTATGTCCTCTAACTCCATATGTGTGTGCGTGTAATCTTCTCTTTTTTATCTTCTTCAGCAAATTTTTACATAATTCCTGGTGCCCCTGATCCTTTGCTCTGTGGTAACAGCTCAGACGCAGGGTGAGTATTGAGCTTCAGTAAAAGTAGAGGCTCTAATTGCCATGGGTGTTGGTTAATGATTGAAAAGCCTTTGGGGTATTTCCTATTGGTTCTGATGTTGCTCCGCATGTAAAAGGTTTCACATTTCCTAATCAAATTATTAATCCATTATTACTATCTGACTACTGCCATGTAAGCTGACATTTTTGATGTCATCTCAGGAGGCAGGTACGTCTAACAGTGATCACCGGTGCCAGTATTTCCTTCTGAATCCAACAAAGAGTCCTCAGATAAGTAGGGATGGAGGTTCAGAAATGGATACTTTCCATGTGCTTGGATGTTAGGAAGAAGTTCTTTACTCTGCGTGTGGTGGAACACTGGAACAGATTGCCCGGGGAGGTGGTGGAGGCCCCATCCTTAGAGATGTTTGGGGTCAGGCTTGGTGAGGCTCTGAGCAACCTGATCTAGTTGAGGATGTCCCTGCTCACTGCAGGGGGGGTTGGATGAGATGACCTTTGGAGGTCCCTTCCAATCCAGGGCATTCTGTGATTCCATCGCCTCCAGATGGCTTTTCACCCAGTGAGCAAAGTCACTTAGGGCAAAAACTGGTCCTTCTGTCTGGCACTGGGTGAAAAGCCCCCAGGGCCACATCTGGTTTCCATAGGACAAAGATAGCCCAGGGCTCTCCTGAAATCCTGCCTGTCCGTCTCCTCGTTGGCCATTCTTACCTGGCATGGCAGGCAAGCAGCATGCTTGTGACGAGAGCTGTGAGAACCCCCATCAGCGTGGAGCGTGTACGCGTTGTTAGCCTGCTCTGTCCCTTTTACTGCCTTGATGCCCTGAAATGGCTGTTGTCTTCTTCACAGCCAATGTCCAGAGGGTTACACGTGCATGAAAGCAGGACGGAACCCAAACTACGGTTACACAAGCTTTGACACTTTCAGCTGGGCTTTTCTGGCTTTATTTCGCCTTATGACTCAGGACTTTTGGGAAAACTTGTATCAATTAGTAAGTAAACGCTTTGCTTTGGTGTCACACTAGATGAGCATTTGGGGCCAATAGGTGACAAGGCTTAATTTATTCCTCCTACCTGAAAGAGCAGCTACAAGGAAAGCTGCCCGCTGGGATATGGTGCGTTGAGGAGGAAGGGGACGTTGCCTTCCTCCTGTAGCAACACCTGTAAGCGGGTGTTGTACTTCCAAGTCCAGAAGGGACGGTGGGTGCTCAGTGTGCCTCCAGCTGAACTGGGAATTAGTTCTGGCAGAGCCTGACCCACCGCTGGCCACAGAAGGTTGTGAGCAGAGCTGAACTGTTCACAGAAGGTGCTCACGTGCTTTGGAGGGCAGAGTGTTTCCTTGTAACCCAAGGATGGTCTGGGGACCTTGCTGAAGTGGTTTTTCTTCTATTTTGTGCTGCTTTAAGGGAGCCTAAGCTTTGAGTTTCACACTGAACCGTTTTCAGCTTGCATCTGTTGGATGTCCCCTTAAGAGCAGCAGCAGCAGGATGTCACCTTTTGTGTCTGTGGCTAATGAATGTGCAGCATCTTGGTGCTTTGCTGTGGAAGTGCTGAAGTGTTAAATAGCCTGCACTGCTACATTTTCTTAGAAGCATTCAGGTCAAGAAACTTGGGATCAGTTCATGTATCAGGTGTCACTCTGAAACTGCTTTCCCCTTTCCTTCTTTCTTCCATCCCTTCCTACCTCCAGACCTTACGAGCGGCAGGAAAAACCTACATGATCTTCTTCGTCCTGGTGATCTTCGTGGGGTCGTTCTATCTGGTGAATCTCATTTTGGCAGTGGTGGCGATGGCTTATGAAGAGCAGAACCAGGCCACGCTGGAGGAGGCAGAGCAGAAGGAGGCAGAATTTAAGGCCATGTTAGAACAACTGAAAAAGCAGCAGGAAGAAGCACAGGCGAGTGTTTTGATTCTGTGGGGTTTTTGATGCACTCACATCTTCTAAGCTTGTTGTGCGTGTTATTGCTATCTCTTCTGGTTTTTCCCGACTTATGTACAGCTTGCTGTGTTTATTTTGTGCTGGAAAGCTCCCTTCTATTAAGGATATTTTAAATGTTCCCAGAGTTCCTAGTTAGGTGAGACAGACAAGTACATCTTTGTTAGTCCGTTATCAAGTGTGCATAAACAAAGCTGAGGGACTGAGCGAGGGATTTTACTCCCTGCAAAAGTAGACTATAACATTTTTTACAAGTCCTGGCTGCAAGTTGCCTCCAAGAGAGAGCAGCAGCACCTCAGTCCTCCCTAAAGACTTGCATTTGCATGTATTAAGCCACACTCATTCTTAAAACAGAAGGTGGAGTATTAAGCATGGTAAAATCTGATTTATTTTTCTCTTGTCTTGCCTCCACCCTCAGGCTGCTGCTATGGTCACTTCGGCAGGGACAGTCTCTGAAGATGCTGTGGAAGATGATGGTGGGGGGAGGATGTCTCGGAGCTCTTCGGAGATTTCCAAACTCAGTTCCAAGAGTGCCAAGGAGCGTCGAAACAGGAGGAAAAAACGAAAGGACAAGGAACTGTCAGAAGGGGATGAGAAGTGTGACAATGAGAAGGTGTTCAAGTCTGAATCCGAGGATGGCATGAGGCGGAAGGCGTTCCGGCTGCCAGACAACAGGCTAGGAAGGAAATTTTCCATCATGAACCAGGTAGTTTTCAGTTCCTTTGCTATTGTTTATGGTAGTCCGGAATATATTCTAGTTTAAATGCTGATTAGCGTGCCAAAGGAATCCACCCACTGTCTTAGACCTGCAGCAGATCAGGAGGATGCTTACGGCCCAAGTTTACAGCCCTCGCACACACTTAACCCTGGAATAGTGTTCTTGAGAGGAGTGAATCTAACCAGGTGACTTCTTCACCAGTGTGGCTCAGCCAGGCAAGAGCAAACAGCTGTTGCTGTGTAGCCGACACTAAGTGGTGATGGTTTGTGTAGACGTGGAGAGGGAGCGAAACCACTTGTAGCAGCACTTGACGGCACCGCGGCGCTTTGTTTCCACCCTATTCACGCCATTATTCTTTCTTTCTTTCTTTCCTCCCTGCCAGTCTCTCCTCAGTATCCCCGGCTCCCCTTTCCTCTCCCGACACAACAGCAAGAGCAGCATCTTCAGCTATAAAGGGCGATTTCGTGACCCAGGTTCAGAGAACGAGTTTGCTGACGACGAGCACAGCACGGTGGAGGAGAGTGAAGGCAGGAGGGACTCCCTCTTCATCCCCATCCGTGGGCGCGATCGAAGGAGCAGCTACAGCGGCTACAGCGGCTACAGCCAAGGCAGCCGGTCCTCGCGCATCTTCCCCAACCTCCGGCGGAACGTGAAGAGGAACAGCACGGTGGATTGTAACGGCGTGGTGTCCCTCATCGGTGGCCCGCCCTCCAGCATGCCTGGGGGACGCCTTCTGCCTGAGGTGAAAATAGATAAGGCAGCTCCCGATGACAGTGTAAGGAAGGCAGCGAGTAGGTAGCGTAGGCATGGCAGTGCGTCCTCTGCTCCTCTCCTGGGCGGTCTGTCCTCCGCTCCTCTCCTGTATGCCGCCCTTCGAGTCGACCGGCCACCCTGGAATGAGAGTCCGTCTGTCTGAGCGCAGACGATACAGTCTGTACTGGATTAAACACCCCGTGCTTTGACTTCCCCTTTCTTTCCTTCTCAGGCTCCGTGACCCACCTCCTTCACCCCTGGCTTCCTGGGAAAAAAAGGCTTGGAATTGAGTCCTCAAGTGAAGGACTGATAATAGTAGGAGCTCTTGGAGAATGCCCTAAGTTCATAAGGACTTATTTAAAGCGTGGGAATGGGCAAACCAGCCAGAGTTTGTGGCAAATGTTCTCCACAATGAGATAAAATATTTTGGGATTTAAAGGGAGATAGAAACAATCTTTTAGATCTCACTAAATTTTGCAAGGGAAGCTGTTAGTAAAAGAAGTACTTTAAAGAGTATTCTTTTGAAATTACTGAATTTTCCTTGACTGTGACTTTTTGCTGTTAGTTGAATTGGAGTTGAGCAACCTTTTTAGCGGATCACCATTTCAGAACGCAGGAGGGAAGGCTCCAATAATAGAATATCAGTTAGTGGAGTGTAAAAGAATCTGGAAAAGATTGAAACAACATCTTTTGTGAGACACCTAAATCAGCCATTCCTGAGAAAAGTCTGCTTACCGAGCCTAAAAATTCCAAGCTATTTTTTTTGTTAGTTATTTCAATTCTTGCAACCTGTTTGACCTTAATTATCTACCTTAAGCATCAGTTGCTTCCTGGTTTTTTTTCCTTCCCTAGTTAGCATGTTAATACAATGTTTTGCTTCAGTATTTAATTCTCTTTCTAACAGCATGAGTGTGGTAGGAATAGCAAAGTGCATGATGCATGTGGAAAAAAAAAGTGAGACTTCACAGTTATTATTCTGCTGACTCTACGTAGAAAGTTCAACCTGTAGCGACCGACTGTCATGTGGGAGATGTGCATGAACTGTGCAGAGACTTCCCTTCGCAAGCAGCAAATTCCTGTTACGAGGAAAGAAAACCCAGTTATTTGTCAGTACACGAGATTGTCCGTGACTAACAGAGATTGGCATTTCCAGAGCAGTCTTAGGAGGGAAACTCTGAGGTGCCTTTAGAAGTTCAAGCTCGAGGGGAGCAAGGTGATCAATCCTGCACAAGGGTGACATCGAGACGCCGTTGGTTTAGAGAATCAGCTTCACAGCGGGCTAGAGTGGGGAAATTCCCACTAGTTCTCGGACAGTGATGTGGCCAAGCTTCTCTTATCCTAATTTCCAGATACGGATGTTGAAATAAACATTGATACAGCCCAGTTCCTAAACTGTACTAAACTGGGTGTCTCAGATGAGGCTGGGGTGGAGTTCACTGAGCAGACAGATCTTAAGGTGGCCTGGCTAAAGCAGTCGCTGCCCGTCTGTGCTGTTTGGTAGCAGTACAGTGTAGATTACGTTGTACCAGGATAGCCTTCATTAGATGTTACCTTTAAAACAGAGTCTTTTAATTTGTCAAAAGCTGTGAAGCACTGTCACTGGCAGAAACGAGGGCTCCAGTTTTGGCTTGACCACTTACATAATGCAGGAAAGTGAGGAGGACGGCAGGAGCAAAGCGGGGGGTTCTCTCATGGGCATCTGTGCCACATTTCTAGGCCGAGAGTGTGTAAAACACTGCGAAGACCAAGAGTTTGTGTTAACCATCGTGTGCATTTTGCAGGGTACTACAGAAATCGAGATTAGAAAGAAACCTGGCGGGTCTCTCTTGGTCTCCATGGATCAGGTGAACGCATCCTATGGAAGAAAGGATCGAACCAACAGCGTGATGACCGGGTTGACCAACACCCTTGTTGAGGGTAGGTACAGCAGGAGGCGTGCCCTCGGTATTTGCAGCATGTGTGGATCGATTGCCCTCTCGTGGTGTGTGGTAGGAAGACAAGAGGACCCATCTGCTTGGTAGCGATGGGATAGTTCCTCACCCCACATCTGCCCTGGGTTCCCGTGCTGGAGCCATGCTGACTGTGCCCCGGCATGGCCAGAGGTGTGGCAAGGCACAGAACACGGCTGTGGACACCCGTGTCCACTTGGTTTGTCCAGGAGGGTACTCAGTGGTGATGTTCAACTTCGTGAGGTGGCTTCCTAGCGGCGTGGGTGGATAGAGCGCTGCCTGGTCGGTAAGAGCGGGGGATGTAGGGTGGTGAGCACAGGCTGAGGTCAGGCCCCAGCTGTTCAGGGACTGGGTCCTGAGCCTCAGGTACCTGACGGAGGACGCACGTGCCCTTCAGATGGACAGGATTTAGCTATCCCTGCTTTTGAGCAGCACCTATTCATGCCTTGGTTTTGCCTAAACCTGCTTCTTTTGAGTCATTGATATGGAAAGATAATAGATCCTTTTACTATTTTTATTACATTGTATTAGATTTAATTTTGCTTGGTTTTGCATCTGAATTCTGTAGAGGTAAAGACAACAAGGAGTTGTAATTTTACAATGAATGTACAGAGTGGAGATTAGAGGGGTTGAGCCAATGTCTGATACAGTCTGATACAGACAGTGTTTGACTGGAGAGACCCTCCTGTGCTCACAGTCCTCAGGAGGAGAAAGATTTGAGCCTCACCAAGAGCTGAAATGTGACAGCTGTCAAAAGAAAAAGAGACTTCTAGCTGATGGAAATTCTGAAATGGACAGCACACAGAGATAAGATTTCCAACAATGTTCTGCAGGAGCCAGCAAGAATTTATGAACAGCAGCCATATGAGGTTGATGATCTCAAATTCCTGCTGTCTCCTGCAATAAAACCGTATGAAAACGAAATATACTTAGAAACAGAGCGAGGTTCTGCTGCTGCTTCCCTCCTGCGCACACGCCTCCAGGCTGCAGTGCTACGGCCCGCTTTTTTAACTTTAGAAATTCCAAGGCAACTAAATACTAAGCAACCAGGGAACCAATGAGGAGGAGAGCGCAGTGGTCCTATCCCTACCCATAAAAAACCCACCACTTCCGCACGAACAGCTGTAAAGCCTGAATGGGACCAGTGCAAGTCGGAGAACCCAGGAGAACTCCTGGGGGGTGGGTTGGTTGGTTTGGTTTTTTAATAAATCAGTGTGGAAAAAAAACGGGTGCAGCATCAGGTTTGATTTCTGCTGATGGACGTGGTTCTCGTAATCGGGTTATTCCTCTTGGAAACCCTTTGCAGCATTGTGTCTTGTGCTTCCTCTTTTGGACCGTTCAGTGCAGAATTCAATTCAGTTATTTTAAAACTGGCACCAAGGACAGCTTAGAACCCGTAACTCTGATTTTAAACCATTTTACCTTGATCAGGGCCGAGTTAAATATATCCCTTGGTTTAAGGTCATTCTGATTGAATCGCAAGATCCATGCGAGGCTGTCGGGCGAGGTTAGAACCGCACGCCCTGACAGCCCCGCGGAGGTGTGATGTAGCTCTTGTGTAGGGGCAAAGGAGAAGTCAGCGAAGCTCAGTGTAAGGACTTGACCTGACTCTTCAGTTGTGGTGAGCTGCGTGACTGGCCGTGGCCGCGAGGTTCACGGCTTGGTGTGTCTCTCTCGAGCTACTGCCAAACATCCTGGAGTTCCTCTGGTCTAAGTGGTGTACGCTCATAGGGCAGAACCTACATCTGGCTCAAGAATGTTGAGCTGTGCAAGCAGGGAGACGTGAGAGGGGCTCGTGACAGGCAAGATCAGAGAGTATTTCAGCCACGATGAGCATCGGGCAGATCCTGCAGCCTTGGAGGTGAAGACCAAACTCTGTTGCTGTTTTGTTTTGAACTGTAGAGCTGGAAGAGTCCCAAAGGAAGTGCCCCCCTTGCTGGTACAAATTTGCCAACACATTCTTGATCTGGGAGTGCCACCCGTACTGGATCAAACTGAAGGAGATAGTGAACTTAATTGTCATGGATCCCTTTGTTGACTTGGCCATCACCATCTGCATCGTGCTGAACACATTGTTCATGGCAATGGAGCACCATCCTATGACCCCAGAGTTTGAGCACGTGCTCTCCGTAGGAAATCTGGTGAGATAGCATCCCTTACAAATCTGCTCCTGCTGGGGCGCAGCCATTGTTAACGTAGACTTAGACCAGAAAATGAACAAACGTGAATCTTTGCCTGTTGTTTGTTTGTCTCTTTCCTCACTACTCCAGGTTTTCACTGGAATTTTCACAGCAGAGATGTTCCTGAAGCTCATTGCCATGGATCCCTACTACTATTTCCAAGAAGGCTGGAACATCTTTGATGGATTTATTGTCTCCCTCAGTTTAATGGAACTGAGTCTAGCAGATGTGGAAGGACTTTCTGTGCTGCGATCTTTCCGATTGGTATGCCACATTCCAGTTCTTCTTGAATGTTACAGTCTTGGAGATCCTAGAAAGCTTTTTACATAAGAAAAGGCAAAACCTGCTTTGTTCTGGTTTGGGGGAGGACAGAGAGATGGAGCAGTGTCATGTTTCTGGTCTTTTCTGACCTCACAACTGCTGTTTACGAGATCTGAGCAACACCTCATTGCATTTAGGCAGTGAAGGATGACTTGAGAGTTATCTTGGTGTAGAGTACTTAGTATGGATGGAGGTGGACCATGTTAGAATGCACCTCTAATTTCATGTGGTCAAATGTGGTAGATTGTATGGTACGGTGTAATAAAAGGGCTGGACACCTGCAGCCTTGGGTGCTTCAACTTGTGCTGTCAGTGGTGAAAATTAAATTGTTATTTTTCTGTTTTGTTTTTCTTTTTTTTTTTTTTTTTTTTATGTTGTTGTTTCATTGGTTTGTTTTGGGGTTTTTTTTGTAGCTGAGAGTCTTCAAACTGGCCAAGTCCTGGCCCACTCTGAACATGCTGATAAAAATCATCGGTAACTCAGTGGGTGCTTTGGGGAACTTGACCTTGGTGCTAGCCATCATCGTGTTCATCTTCGCGGTGGTGGGCATGCAGCTCTTCGGCAAAAGCTACAAGGAGTGTGTCTGCAAGATCAATCCGGAGTGTGAGCTACCCCGCTGGCACATGCACGATTTCTTCCACTCCTTCCTTATTGTCTTCCGTGTGTTGTGTGGGGAATGGATTGAGACCATGTGGGATTGTATGGAAGTAGCGGGACAGGCCATGTGCTTGATTGTCTTCATGATGGTCATGGTCATCGGAAATTTGGTGGTCAGTAAATGGTTACTGATGGTCTTTGTTGGTTGCCTCTGGGTGGGGTAGAACATGGGGAGACCATAGGACTAGGGAGTGGATTTGTGAGTCTGTTCCAGCTCTCTTGGGGTCCTTCATGGCCTTTGACGTATGAAAAGTCCCGTTGACTTTGGTAGCACAATATCAAGGATGTGCTTTGCTTGGTTAGGCCCTTAAAAAGCTGCTCACGAATAAAACATTTGAGCACTTTGCAATAAAAGTAGGAGGTACGAAACCCTCAGTTGAAGGGGACAGACCCACACCTTGCCCAAGGGGGGAAAAGAAGCTTAAAAGAAGCAAAAACCTGGCTTTTCAACTGGCAGGAGAGGAATCAATTTGCTCCTCAGGGGAAGGTCCCAAAGTGTCAAAATCAGGTTGGAAGTTCCTTCTACGATCTGCCCACTAGCACAGTCGTGAGGTGTGGTTGTGTGCAGGAATCGGCTGGTGAATTTGCGCGGCCTGTTGTGTGGGAGGTTAGGCTAGATCATGATGTTTCCTTCTGGTCTGAAATTCAATGAAGAAAAGTCTATGGAGGAAAATGTGAGCAGGGATGAAGCAGTGTGAACAGCTGCCTGTCTTCAAAGGAGCCTCGTGAGCTCCGAGAGGACTTTTCTCACCAAGGGATTTTGACAAAATAAGTCTAGGGGACTATTGCTCAATGTGGGCAAGGAAGTAGAGCTGGGAGTGATCGCTCAGAATGCCTGGATTTGGCCAATTCCTTTGAGGCAGACATGGGACCAAACCAGTAAAGCTGAATTTAACTCTGTTGGATGGCTGCTGCTTAAATCTCTCTACCACCTGCAGCCTGGACCCTGCAAGGGGCTGCCCCAAAGCCCCTGAGCTCCTCCTTCATGGAACACGTTGCAGGGTCAGTGTCTTGTTCCTTGTGTCCTGGGTGCCTCGATAGGTTTGTAGGACACCAGAGCTGCTGCTCAGTGTGGTGTTTGGAGGCTTAGCTCTGCAGCCCCATCAGCAGGACTTGGGTGGTTAAATTCTCGCTGGGGAACAGAAGCCGCCTGTGTCAGCTCTGCCAAGCGTGACCCCTTCTCTTGCAGGTGCTGAACCTGTTCTTAGCCTTGCTGCTGAGCTCCTTCAGCGCAGACAACTTGGCAGCGACAGATGACGATGGGGAGATGAACAACCTGCAGATTTCTGTTATTCGCATCAAGAAGGGCATTGCCTGGACCAAGGCGAAAGTGCGCGAGTTCATGCAGGCTCATTTCAAGCAGAGAGAGGCAGATGAGGTCAAACCCTTGGATGAATTGTACGACAAGAAGGTGAACTGCATCGCTAACCACACGGGGGCTGATATCAACAGAGACATTGACTATCAGAAGAATGGCAATGGCACGACAAGTGGGATCGGGAGCAGTGTGGAGAAGTACATCATAGATGAAGATCACATGTCCTTCATCAACAACCCCAATCTCACCGTCCGGGTACCTATCGCTGTGGGTGAATCGGATTTTGAAAATCTCAACACGGAAGATTTCAGCAGTGACACGGATCCTGACGGCAGCAAAGAGGTAGGACGAAACTGTGAACGTTCCTTCTGGTCGTTTGACCCTCGTGTGAGTGCCTGGAAGGGTCTTGGGAGGCAGAACTAGACTTGATGTTCTTAGAGGGCTTTCCAACCTTAATGATTCTGTGATAAACTTTTGTTGGTATGATCACATCTTTGCACTCCAGACCAATGTTCCTTAAGCTGGTTGCTCCGTGGAGAGCTGAAAATACTTGTAAAAATATATAATACAAATACTTAGTATTGTCTGTCCTCTTAACATGAGGAGTAAGCCCGGTCAGGATCCTCATGAGACAGTAAATCTGCTGAACAAATTGCTGAGTCATCATGTAGTTGGATATTTATTGGGAACTAATTATAGTTTGGATTGGGTTTTATTTTTTGTTCAAGAAACTTGATGATACCAGCTCCTCTGAAGGCAGCACCATCGATATAAAGCCCGAAGTGGAAGAAGTCCCTGTGGAGGCACCCGAGGAGTATCTGGACCCAGATGCATGCTTCACAGAAGGTAAGCTGGCTGCAGGTGGAGGGAGAAGCCTCGGAGCTGTTTTGGGGACCTGTCTATTGTAAGCTTAGCTTTAGTGTAGGTCTCGGTCTAGATCAGAACTGCTTGTCAGCTTATTTTGAGATCCTTCTTGGACCCTGCATCATGGGCAGGCTAGTTCAGAAGAATTTGTGAAGTGGAGGCCATGGAGATGTAGTTGCCATCGCAAGGATGTAGATGACCCATCGGGAGGGCAAGTTGATGTTCTGGACAATGGATGCCTTGAGGACTTAGAAGCAGAAGAATCTGGCCTCTGATCGAGGTGGTTTTTTCCCCTTCTGTCGCTGGCCTCAATGTCTTTCAGCAGCTGATCCATTATGGGTATTCCCATGGCAAAGATGTTTAAAATGGTTCAAGGTTATTTTATCAGCAAGTTTTCCATTCCTCTCCTGTCAAGTGCATGGATGCCTCAGCTAATGTAACGAGCTTTATCTCTTCACAAATTGATGTTAATTCAGGTGTCCAGATACAGAAGTGGCAAAAGTAATCCTGAAAATCCTCAGGACTGCAAGAGTTTTAACTGAAACTCATCGTGTTTAATATTGTTGGCATCAAAACTGCTTCTAGACTATGTCAATTTTATGCTCTTGCTGTTGTTTTCTTCTTAAATCATCTGTTATCCAACAGAATTTGTACTCATGTTTCTTTGTGCCCTGTCCTCGTTTCAGGTTGTGTGCAGCGCTGTAAATGCTGTCAGGTCAACATTGAGGAAGGGCTGGGGAAGTCTTGGTGGACCTTGAGGAAGACTTGTTTTCTGATTGTGGAACATAATTGGTTTGAGACTTTCATCATCTTTATGATCCTACTGAGCAGCGGGGCTCTGGTGAGTGAAACAGAGAAACCCGCGTAGCCCGGCGGTGTCGAGCTGGGGGATGGCCCTTTGGGAAAGCTGTGGTTAGGAAATGTGGTGGGAAAGCAGCTGTGGTGGTTGTTATCTGGTAAACACCACAGCTCCACTGGGGTAGGTACTGTACAAAAGCCTTTATGAATGATTTTTGTTTAGTTTAAGGATGAAGACTGAAAGCTGCAAATCTGGGTTCTGGTCACAGCTGGACTAGAAATGTGAGGAGTTTGGACAAAGGCAGCCTGTACCTATGTCTCATTTTCACATTACCAAACAGCAGTATTTATATTTCCCTTTCTTCCTCTCTGGTGTTTGCTGTTTCTTGACTTCCCAGTGTTAGATAAATACAAATAATCACTGGCTTGGTTTGTTTTCACACAATACACTGTTTAGTAAATAGGGTCACGCAGCAAACCACTTCAAGCTCACCTTATCCACCAGTTTTAGGACTGAAATCCAGGAGGTTTTGTACCCCACAGCAGGAGCCTGGGTTTTTACAACTTTCCTAGTACTGAACAGTCTGATTGCTGATGGACTGAGCCCTTCTGGGTGTCCTGAGCTGCAGAGAAAACCTGCTTCTGGGTGCTACTGTTGGAGAGGTACCAGCTGCTGAGCCTTTAGATAGGAAAGCTCAGACTCAGATCCCTCAAAGGCAGAGAAATTCTTGTGTTATTTATCCAGGACTTTATTTTGTTCTTTCTATGGTTTGGTGTTGCAGCTACTAGAGCAGGTGAGGTGCACTGTGTAAGAAATGTGATTCCGCTGCTCATCTCAGTATCGTTTGAGTGAGCTTGTGGATAAACATCCTCGAGCTATGGAATAAATCCCATATAATGACACGAGTAACTGGTTATTTCCCAGGCTTTTGAGGATATTTACATAGAACAGAGGAAGACCATCCGGACCATCCTGGAATATGCAGACAAGGTCTTCACTTACATTTTCATCCTGGAGATGCTGCTGAAGTGGTGTGCTTACGGGTTCGTCAAGTTCTTCACCAACGCCTGGTGCTGGCTGGATTTCCTCATCGTGGCCGTACGTATCCTCTCCTTGCTTCTGCTTGTCAAAAAAGTCTTCCTTAGAGGCATGCTGGGGTAGCACCTTCTCCTGATAAGTCTCCCAGCCAAATCATCTGTTTGAATGAGGATTCAATCCCAGATAGCTGTTAAGTTTCCAGAACCAGGGTAAAAACCCCAAGCCCTCGGAGTATTGTCACTGTTTCCTGTAGAATTTCTGCCTGGCAGATCCTGATGAGCCTGTGGAGACAAAGGAGGTTTTCCAGCTCCCTTGCTCTGCTGAAAATACTGTTTCTAAGAGGCCTGTCCACACGTTGAGCTACTGGAAGGTGTTAGTGGGAGAACCTTGTGCAGATGTGGTGTTCCCCAGTGACACCCTCCTTCTGTAATCACTCGTGTTATTAACGACGGGGGGATGACAAGAGAGGCGAAATCTTCCCGTCCTGCTGCCTAACGAGGTCTGTTCTTCTGAGCATCAGGCAGGTATATTTGTGACAATCTGAGTGCTTTGAAAGCGTATTATGCAAAAGGAAATTCAGCGTCATCCGCCTTCTGTTAAAAAGATGTAATGGCCAAGAGAGGAAAATCAGAGCAAAAGGCAGCTTTGCTGGTCAGAGATTGTAGCATGAGCAGGAGAAAGGGTTGGTCTTGACAGGTCAGCATGTGGTCGCCCTGGAATTCCCTTACAGAGTGTCTTGTTAGGGAGAATAAATTGGAGAATTCAAGGAAGCCAACAGGGAGAAGTGTTAGCAATGAATCTGGCTCAGAGGCACAGCGAGGGCGTTTAAAATAACTGGAATTTAGGCTGTCAAAAGTAGGAGAAAATGATGGAATTCAACAGAACTTGAAGTCAAAAGAATTGTGATAAAAGGAACTCTAGAATCCCAGGTGCTTGGTTTCTTCTGAAATGTCCTGTTACATCCAGTTGTGAATTGGTGTCCTTAGTAAAAGCCTCAAGAGCAAGTATAAAAAAAGGAAAAAAAAAAAAGAAAATTTTTTCCAAGCTTCTCCTTTGGAACATTTTGAATATGATGCGGTTACGCCAAGTTGCTATTCAGTGACGTTATCACTCTGGAAATATTTCTGAGTAGGTGGAGGAGCTATGCTTGGAATTCAGGGGCAGAAGTGACTCAAGATGTCTATGTTTCCTGTGGAAAACGGGGTTTTTTTATTTTATTAAAAAAAAAGTCTTCTCTGATCCCCTTAACACCTTCCCTTCTACCACACATCCTGAAGTAGTAACTCTTCTTTTCTGAAAATAACCCTGTATCTCTTTGGCTGCCTCGAGGCAAAGTACAAGTGCAAACAGGGGAAGCAACACGAGCTGCCATCCCTTCTTCCCTCCTGCTTTGCGGGGAGCGTTTCAGCAAATCGGATTCTTTGGGGTATTGAAATAATAAAGACAACCAGCAGCTGAGCGCAGAAGTAGCACTCGCAGCTTCGTGTCATGAGTTGAAATCCAGCTGTTGTAAACAAAGTATTGTTGAATTGAAGTGTTGCAAAATTCATTTTCTTCCAAAGTATTTGGCTGCTGAAGGAGGAAAAATAAGGAACTTTCCCAGCCAGGTAACAGATTTACAGGGAGTGAATTCCGGGATCCCGAATTCCTGGTGCTTTAGGGGAAATTTCTCTTCTCACATGGAGAGTTGGCCATATATTTTCTACAAACAAATCTGAAATGTGAAGTTGAGATGCCAAAATATTGCTCGACAGAATCTCAGCTACACGTCACGTCCTGTATCTGATAAACCAGGGGGTTTGAAAGCACATTTGCTGATGTGCCGTGGATGAGGTTTGAGTGAAGTCAGGATGGCAGCTGTAATGAGTAGAGAATGAGCCTTTGCATCGTAACAACGCTCTCGAATGTTATTTTTCAGGTTTGATAGCATTGTCAAATAACCCTCCTCCTCTGATTCCCAAAGCTTGCTGGGGTGTTTTTGTGAAGACAGAGTCTTTTTCTGGGTAATCACGAAGGCTTCTGCTTTGCAGTCAGTCGGGAATTCCTTTTGTCTGACATCGGCGCCGCTGTGTCTTCTGTTGGAGTGTCCCGAGAGAGTAACACTGAAAAGACCCCGTGAAAAACTAAACCAGCTTTTAGTCACTTTCCTGCCGTTGTGATCGTTTCCTGCTCGGGAGCGAGGTGTTATCCCGGGGGGGGAGAAGCCCTAGAAGTGCAGAGTCAGTGAAGCCCCAACCCTGTATTATGTTTATGGGGTAAAGCGCTGTATTTTGCTGCCTACAGACCTTACAGCCCGTGCCTCCAAATCCAGTCTGTATTCTGAAGTCTGGGACCAGGACTTTAACGTACAATGGGCTTGGTCCTGTCCCGAGCAGGCTGACCACAGAGGCTTTGCTGTAAACCTTATTTGGGGACAGATTAGAGGACAGAAAACGTGTGCAGCAGGTGCACAAGTAGTAAAATAAGACGAAATCTCTGCATTTTCCCCCACGTTCATACATTTGAAATCTGGTCCTGAAATTTCCCTGGAATATGTGTGGAATAAGAATCAGCCTTATAATTAATTTCACATTATTATCTAAATATCCCCTTTAAAAAAAAAAAAGAAAATAAAAGTAAATAGGAAGTGTGAGAGAGTGCTGTGCTGAGAATTTAGCCAAAACCTCACCTGTTATAGGAGGACTCATGTTTTTCCATCATTTGTTGCTGTTTATTGATGTCTTCTTTTTTTTTTTCCTTAAAAAAGGTTGACATATCTGTTCTTATGTATGTCTGTCATGCAATCCGAGCCAAAAACAGAGGATAGCAGGATGCTGGTGACATAGTGTCTGTAGATGCTCTTTACCTACAGCCAAGTCACGTCTGTTCCCTGTTGGCTCGCGTGGGGAATGGACCTGCTGCCCTAAACGCATGTGCCGGGTCAGAGTCGGTGGCCCCACATGTTCAGACTTAATCCTGATAGGTCCTCAGTGCCGTGTGGTTGAGGATATTCAATAATCCACCAGTGCAGAGCCTAAACCTGATTCCCTGCTTCCAGGCTGCTAAAAAAAGATCGGTTGTCCTTTGTGGTTATAGTGTTGAAAAATGGATGTGAGACCGTTGTCTCCAGCGGTGTCAGTGTTGGTGTAGGAGCCCCAGCAGCCCCACAATTGCTGTGCACCCCTGTTTGCCCCTTTGTGAAACGGGTTTACCCATCCTCATCCTCCCTCGGAGATGCTCACAAGTGTCAGCACAACATCAAGCAGGCAAAAAAAAAAAAAGCACAACAAAAGCAAAGTTGCTCAGTGTAAGAGGCAGAACAAACACGCCTGTCCTCGGCGTTTCAGGCGGTACGAGCTGGAACCAGCTGCCTCAGCACCGCGGGGGACGGGACCGGCGCTCACGTTTTCCCCGAGTTATTTTGGCAGAAGCAGGTCCAGGCACACGTCCCATCCCTGAAGGCCACGGACAAAGCACCGCCGCTCAGCGTGAGCTCGGTGCCTTGCGTACGAGTTGAGCGCAGTTCGTGCAGTGTGTGTATTTATCTGTATTCTTTCTCATAGGTACCTTTAAAATTTGTCTGGCTTCAGTTTAATGGGAGCCGCTGGGATCCTGCAGACAGTAAAGGGCGAGGGTAAGGTTTTTGTCATCGTTTGGGCTCTTCCTTCCGACAGACCCCCCCTTCTCCGTCTGTGTGTCTCTGCCTCTCTCTCACTTCTCTTTCCCCTATGTTCTTTTCTTACGCCTTTCTCAACCGCATTATTTCCTTCCAGGTCGTTTCAGTCAAGTGAAGTAGGCAGCTGGTGGCATGTCTTCGGTATTTATTCTGGGGGCCGCCCCGGCTGGCAGCCTGGGCCGGGCAATCAGGGTTAGGGGATTCATTCTAACAGTCTGGAACCTTTTTTTTTTTTTTCCTTCTTTTTTTCTTTTCTTTTCTTTTTTTTTTTTTTTTTCTTTTTTTCTTTTTTTTTTCTTTTTTTTTTTCTTTTTTCTATTTTCTGTGTAGGTCTCTTTAGTCAGCCTTATAGCTAATGCCCTGGGCTACTCGGAACTAGGTGCCATAAAGTCCCTTAGGACACTAAGAGCTTTGAGGCCTTTAAGAGCGTTGTCCCGATTTGAGGGGATGAGGGTAAGATGCCATTAGCAGCTGATCCTTCTGCATGCCTGTGGAGCGGTTTTTTTTAAGCATGCTAGAACTGATCAAAACTGGTGGAAAGAAAATTCCAAACAGAATCATGACGCAGCTGCTGACTCAATCACCTCTACTGTGGATGTCCCCTCACCCTGCCCACCGCTGCACCCTCCCCTCTTAAGAAAGGGAGATGCATTAAGCTGCCTCATTACATTAATTACTGGCCCCAACCACATGCCATTTGTAGATGATGTTAACACTTGGCTGTTCTCATTTAGCCTGGCTTTTACCTCTAGCATCCGAGGGGGCTTCTCAGCTGTAACTTTTTTTTTTTTTTATCTAGGGAGAATCACCAGGTGCAAAGAAGCAGAATTTGAACCACCTCAGTGTCTCCAGCCCCTCTAGGTGTTGGCCGCTGGTGGAATTGGATTTGACAGACAATATCTGAGGGGTTTTGAAAAATGCAAAGTGCCTGCACGGGGGGTTGAAAAAGCTGCTTCCTTTCTGGGATCACTCAGGCCGTCAGGGACTGGTGGGGAGCTCAGCTGTTGGCCAAAAAAACAAAGGCTTTGGTTTAATTCCTCTTGTTGCACCTTGTTGTTCTCGGTCCAGTCCAGTGCTGACTGGAAGCCTTGTCTGATAGTGAAGCTTTTCCTTTCCACCCTCTCCCTTTTACCATGCTTCACAGTCCCCTGTTGTGTCACTGTGGAACTGGCAACGAAGCACAAGCAAAGCATTGAACTTAAGAAGCTTTCCTCAAATTGTTAGAAAGCACCAACGTCTTGGGGATTTGAAATTACTGCAGCGTCTCGTTACCTTGCCACTAATATTCTGTATTGTGGTGCTGGTTTGTTTGGGTTTTTTTTTTCCCATTTGGGATTGAAATAGTCTTAGAAGAATATGCAAAAGAATTCTATTTTTCTGTTAGGTCGAGGGTGTTGTATTCACGGGTTCCCCAGTTGCTCTTAGAACAGTGATGTAGGTCTTTAGTGCTAAATCCCAATTAGCTCACAATTAGAGATACTGCAAGAGGTAAAATTATGTGTATTTAAAAAAAGGGGAAGGGAATAGCAGCCTCACTTTGTCTTCAGGGTCTGCCTGGAGCAGTTCCACCTGGACCCTTCTCATCAACTTTGAATTTGCTGTAGCATAACTGAGTGCAAAACTCATCACGAGAGGCAACGAGCTGGTCAGGAACCCTCAAATTCCATAGCAAGTGATAGAAATAAATCACAACAAACCCACAGAGGGTTGTTCCTTCCCTCATATGTCACCCTGCCATTATTTCTTTGTGTCAGTAGCTTAACTCTAAACTTGATAATACAGGCACAAAGGATGAGAACTCTTTCCATTGACACAAAGCCTGAGCTTTCACTGGGCTGCGTTCAGGTCCCGCCTAAGATCTGTGGTCGCAGAGGAAAAGATGCAGCACTAAACCTGTAGTTATTAAAAACTGGTTTTAAGCCTTGCTGGAGATAAGCTGTCATTTCTAACACACCATCGGGAAATTCTCATGCTTAAACTGGAGGAGAGTTCCAACTGCAGCCCTGTTAAGTGCTTAAACCCCATTATTTTCCCTTTGGATTGACTTGAAGACAAGTGTTGCTGCCCCACACACCCAGAGCAATCCTTCTGAGCCAGAGCCTAGAGATCTGAAATGCTTTTGCAAAGTGAAACAGAAAATGTAGTTCTTTGCTTTTCTCTACTCCATAGTAATCTGCATTTTCAAGAGCTTGCTCTGCTCTTAAATTATTGAGGAGAATTGACAGTAGTGCTGTGAACCGTGCATGCGTTCTTGTCAGTCCACACACAAAAGCCATGTTCCTTCTCTCGGATCTTTTTCTGATGCTGTATAAATTCAGTGTACTGTGAGTGACCATGTTTCAGGAGGAGGTGACACGTTTTTCACTCCCCACCACGAACTGGGATGACCCAGCATGTTGGTATCCGAAGGACCTTTAACCAAACGCCGTCCTGCTGTCGTGTTGCGCTCAGCAGCACAGATCCCCTTTGGGTAAAGGGAGAGCGAAAGTAAAGGTGGTCTGTGGAGAACCTGTCTGGAGGGCTTGGCTCTGCCTTTAGACCTCCCTGGAGATAGAGGGATGAGTTCATGATGTCATTTAGCAGTTGTCACAAACGGCACTTACTGCCCAGATCACTGCTGTCTTCCATTTTCCTTCGTGCTGGGATGGAGGACAGGTGCTTGCTGCAGAACTTACCGTGGGTCTGGTGGTCGCATCCAGCCAACAGCTGGTGTGGGAGGACAAGTGGACACTTGATGGTGGCCAGGAGCAGTTGTAGCTCAGGGGCTGCTACCTGAGGACTCCCCAGTCCCCATGTAATTGATTGGTCTTTCAAAGCTAAAGCAAAGGGGGGAAACCAGTTTAGATTCTGTTCCTCTAGTAAAGGAATTTAAATTAGGAGATCATAATAAAGCCAGCCTAACCCGCCGACCTAACTCTGTTAATGGCTTTACATTTTGTCATGCGCTGGACAGGGACGTGTTGCTCCCAGACTATGAAAGGCTCAAATTAGGAGGTGGTGGAAGATAACGAGCTCTGACAAAACCCGTTACCGCTCCCCGCTGCGTTTGCTGCCCTTTGGAGGAAGGAACATGGCTTTTCTGTCTTCTTGAGCCTGCCTAGCTGCATGCTCAGCTGTCTGCCTGAGGCAACATGACTGGCCTTGCTTAGTCACAAAGATGATCTTGATGTTTCCAGCGACTCGCTGCGTAGTCTTAACAGAGCAATGCCGGGCTTGGTCCTGTCCCCACCGAAGTCAGTGCCACGCAGTTTGCTGGTGACCTCGGTGGGAGCAGGAGACGGGCTCTGAAGTGATAACAGCCTTGTTTGAAAGTGGGGAATGGCCGCGAGGGCCACTGGCTGACGAAACCCCTCAAATCCATGAGAAAAAGTGCCCTCCAGCTCGGCTCTGAGAAAATTTTTAGCTAGGAGCCTAAGAAGAGTCTGAGCCTCACTCAGTAACTCCCCCCTCTCCCTTTTGGCAACTAAAATGATTCAAAATAATTGTGATTCAACTAAAGAAGTAACGATCCAAAACCAAAACCTGGCCTGTTTCAAAACAGAGCTTCAGTAGGCGGCTTTGGAGCAGAATTTTTTACCGCTTGGAATAAGTTCACTGCCAACTTCTGCGTGGAGTAAACGCCACAGATCCGTCAGTGGCCTTACCTCCTATTCCCCCCCCAAAACAGCTGTACTGATGCTTGCTGGTTCCTGCCCTGTGCTTTATACTGAAACTTTTTCCCGCCCCTTCCAACACAGGTGGTTGTCAACGCCTTGGTTGGCGCTATCCCTTCCATTATGAATGTGTTGTTGGTCTGCCTTATCTTCTGGCTGATTTTCAGCATTATGGGGGTTAACCTGTTTGCTGGGAAGTACCATTACTGCTTTAATGAAACGTCTGAGGAGCGCTTTGAAATAGATATCGTTAACAACAAGACAGACTGCGAAGCGCTGATGCCGCCCAACTCCACTGAGATTCGATGGAAGAACGTGAAAATTAACTTCGACAATGTCGGGGCAGGATACCTGGCGCTTCTGCAAGTTGTAAGTGTTTTGCTTCCACTGTCCCCCGGGTACTGGCAAATAGGAGCTGCCTTTTGACTGCTTCCCCCTCTCCTTGAAGTACCACATCCCATTACTCGCACTCAGGTTTGGGTCTGGAATAAAGTTGCTGTTTTAACTCTGATCCCTTTGCCTCATATGGGTCTCCCAGCGCAGCAGGTGGCCCCAACTCTACTCTTCAGAGAGTCTGCCAGAGCTCCCATGAGAGAACAGTGAACCTGTTTAGATTCATTTGAGTTGGAAGGGACCTTTAAAGGTGATCGAGTCCAACTCCCCTGCAGGGAGCAGGAACATCTGGAACTAGAGCAGGTTGCTCAGAGCCCCGGCCAACCTCCCCTGGGATGGTTCCAGGGATGGGACATCAGCCACCTCTCTGGGCAGCCTGGGCTCACCACCCTCAGCCTCAAAAATTTCTCCCTTCTCTCTGGTCTGAATCTCCCTCTTTTAGTTTCAAACCATCACTCCTTGTCCTGTCCCAAGAGGCCCTACTAAAAAGCTTGTCCTCAGCATTCTTACGGGGTACCTTTAGATTATGTGAAATATTTCAGAAATATTAAAGTTCAACGTACAGGGCGATCAAGAGCTCCAGGGAGTCCTCAACACCACAGCACAAATCAGACTCATTCTTTGGCTTTGGGTGAATTCCATCTAAGGGAACGTGTGTTTTCTTTGCTAGGCAACTTTCAAGGGCTGGATGGACATCATGTATGCAGCAGTAGATTCCAGAAAGGTAAAGTGCATGAGCAGAAACTCACCATGACCAGCCTCACTCGGACTGTGTTTGTATGATGTCTCTGAAATGCCATTTACTCTCGTCTCCCATTCAGCAAGAAGAGCAACCCAAGTATGAGGACAACATTTACATGTACATCTATTTTGTTATCTTCATTATCTTCGGCTCCTTTTTCACCCTGAACTTGTTCATTGGTGTCATCATTGACAACTTCAATCAACAAAAGAAAAAGATAAGTGATCTGTGATTGCTGGTTAGCAAGGGAGCTGAGACCTGTGGGGGGAATGTTGAGTCTTCAGGCTGATGGGTTTTTGCAAAATAAAGGCCAAGGACCTTCCATCTGGGGCACAAGCCTCAGAGAGCTTGGGCTGCAGAGATGACTCCTGATCCATCACCCCGTACCCAGCCCCACTGAGACTGTCTGAGCAGGCTCAGGGGGTACAAGAGGCAGTGCAGAGCTTTATGGGAAGCTCCAGCCAGAGTGGACATTTTCCCTAGACAACATTTTACTGAGTTTCTGGGGGGTTTTTTGCCTTGACCAGAACCTACAGACTGGAAGCAAGATGCCCTCCTTGCCTCTCCCTCCATCTCTTGCTCATAAAATGCTTTTCTTCTCTGTAAGCTGAGGTGAGGATTTGCCCGTGTGCAGTACCTGCTGCATGGCCTGACACCACTGTGACCTGTCAGCTAGAGGGGATGGGGAAGGATGTCGCGCAATAAAATGGGTTATTTGTGGGAAAAATGCCCAGTGTTAAAGGAAGATGAGCACACCTCGGGTATTAGTATAAGTTATTTCCGTCTAAAATAGCTGCCACCAACTTCCCATATGGCAGGTGTCCTCGTGACTTCACAGGGATGTTCTTCCTTTCCCTTCTGGTGTATGAGCTGATTGTAACCAGTTTTCTTTTTGCCCCTTTACTTTGGAGGTCAAGATATTTTCATGACAGAAGAACAGAAGAAGTATTATAACGCCATGAAAAAACTCGGCTCAAAGAAGCCTCAAAAACCTATTCCCCGACCTCTGGTGAGTACACTATAAAGGGAACTGAAGGAAAAGCCTGCAGAGTAAACTTTCAAAGGAGCTTCAGCTCCAAAAGCATCCTTTGTTCTAACTCACGCTGGGCTCCGCATCTTCTGGCCATTATCGTTCGGGTATCATCGGAGAAAGGTTAAAATGATGTTAACCACTTGGCTCACTTGAATCAACAGAACCATCTGAAACCCCTTGTCTGACTGAGAGGCTATAGATGTAGAGTAGGAGGCCTCCTGGCATTAGCAAGCAGGTCTCTTGGACAAGTAGACAGCCCCATGGGTCGCACTGATTGAGACCTAAGGATGTTTTCTGAAAGGCTTTGCATGTAACACCGGATGAGTCCCATAGATACTGCTGAGGCTGAGGCATCTGCTGCCAGAACTAGCCTGCTGCCGGGGCACAGAAGAGGTAGTTCTGCGGTCGGTCACCACTGCAAGGTAGAGCTGGCTGCTCTCTACAGTTGTGAATGGAAGGGCTACACCTTTGGTCACAGCAAAGAGGAGTACACTGCTTGTAGGAGCACATTGGGCATATAAATAATAGTGTTTTCCCACCTTTCCCATAAATAGCTTGAATTGTGGCTGGACCTTGCCTTCAAAACTTTGTGAGGCACTGAAAAAAACCCCTCTGTCCTCATCCCTGTTTCCATCAACAGTGAAATCATTTGTTGACTAATGGTACGTTTGTGTTCAAACTGGTTTGGTTCATGGTCTCTCTCCTGTTACACAGAACCGCATTCAAGGAGCCGTCTTTGACTTTGTTACTCAGCAAGCATTCGATATAGTCATCATGATGCTCATTTGCCTCAACATGGTCACCATGATGGTGGAGACAGACACACAGAGCAAGCAGATGGAGGACATCCTGTACTGGATCAACCTGGTGTTTGTCATCTTCTTCACGTGTGAGTGTGTGCTGAAGATGTTCGCCTTGCGGCACTATTATTTCACCATCGGGTGGAACATTTTTGACTTCGTGGTTGTGATTCTGTCCATCGTGGGTAAGTGTGACACCAGTTAGATAGAGGTCTGTGAGTGCTGGGCTGTCTTGGTGTTGGCTGAGTAGAGCACGTTCTTGTCTTTGAAGGGGATATGTAGGTACCAGGATGTGTAGTTGCTCTTTTAGCCTCTTCAGAGACCAGGGCAGAATTTGGCAGCTTGAAGTCCTGACTAATGCACCCTCCTCCCTCTGTTCTGGCATCATTTCCAGTGGTGTGGAGTAAACCACTTGACAATTACTCTCCCTGTCTTTAAAAACAGAAATTTTACTCACCTCATCAGAATGTTATAATGCTTACTAACCACTGAAAATAGCATTGCAGCGCTTCCTACACCCGCACATGATCCGCGCGCCTGTTTTCAGTTTGGTTGAACCTTGAATCAACCGGTTTCCTCCAACAGGTTCTTGGTTTTTAGCGGCTAATCACTAAAATGTGCATAACCTCCTGGATACAACAGGGTCACTCAGAGCTTGGCTGGAGGTGGCTCTGCCCAAAACACCAGCAGCTGGAGACTGTTCTGCAGTATAAAATCTCAGAGCCAGGTTTGTCTGCTGCTGGAAATCAGATTTATCTCGCCTGATTTTTAGCAAAAGGGCGTTCACAGCCTGACTCCCCTGGCAGAGTTAGGCACCGAGAGCCAGACACCTCCAAGAAACAGCTTGTCCATCCTTATCCAGCTGGAACGATTCACTCTACAGCAGTGCCCCTCTCCCTGTAGGAGAAGTCCTTAGGGAGCCAGAGCATCTAGCTCAGGTTTAGCTGCCACCTAAGAGGTGAGGCCTCTTCGTTGCAGACCCCCTTGGAAAATCTGGCCGAGGCGTTCTGTGCGCCCAGTCCCTTGACCAGGTTCAGAAGTGGCAGCTGACTGCGCGTCTCCATTGTCACACTTGTCCCTTCTCTTCTCCTTTAGGAATGTTCCTGGCTGAGATCATTGAGAAGTATTTTGTGTCACCCACCCTCTTCCGAGTCATCCGACTGGCTCGCATTGGGCGTATCCTGCGTTTGATCAAAGGAGCCAAAGGAATCCGCACTTTGCTTTTTGCCTTAATGATGTCCTTGCCTGCCTTGTTCAACATCGGCCTCTTGCTGTTCTTGGTCATGTTCATCTTCTCCATCTTTGGCATGTCAAACTTTGCCTACGTCAAGCATGAGGCTGGCATAGATGACATGTTCAACTTTGAGACCTTTGGCAACAGCATGATCTGCTTGTTCCAGATCACCACATCAGCTGGTTGGGATGGTCTGCTGCTGCCGATCCTAAACCGGCCTCCAGACTGTGACCTAGACAAGGAGCACCCTGGGAGTGGTTTTAAGGGGGATTGTGGGAACCCTTCGGTGGGGATATTTTTCTTTGTGAGTTACATCATCATCTCTTTCCTGATCGTGGTCAACATGTACATTGCCATCATCCTGGAGAACTTCAGCGTGGCAACAGAGGAGAGCGCAGATCCGCTAAGCGAGGATGACTTTGAGACCTTCTATGAGATCTGGGAGAAGTTTGACCCTGATGCCACACAGTTCATAGAGTACAGCAAGCTCGCAGACTTTGCTGACGCTTTAGAACATCCTCTCCGCGTCCCAAAACCCAACACCATTGAACTCATTGCCATGGACCTGCCTATGGTAAGTGGAGACAGGATCCACTGTTTGGACATCCTGTTTGCCTTCACCAAACGCGTCCTGGGGGACAGTGGGGAGCTGGATATCCTGAGACAGCAGATGGAGGAAAGATTCGTGGCATCCAACCCTTCCAAAGTGTCTTATGAGCCGATCACCACGACGCTCCGGCGGAAGCAGGAGGAGGTTTCCGCAGTCGTCATCCAGAGGGCTTACAGGGCTCGTTTAGCAAGACGAGGCTTTATTAGCCGAAGGCCGGTCTCCACGAAACTGGAAAATGGAGGAACCAACAGGGAGAAAAAAGAAGGTACCCCATCCACGGCGTCCCTCCCGTCCTACGACAGCGTCACCAAACCGGAGAAGGAGAAGCAGCAACGGGCAGAGGAGGGAAGACGAGAGAGAGCAAAAAGACCAAAAGACGTCAGGGAATCCAAGTGTTGAGACAAAACAAAACCACAAAAAAACAGATCGTAGAATTGTACAAATGAAACCATATTTGCGAGTGAAAAGATTGTTTACAAACTTCCTGAGATATCTCAAATCCAGAACAGCTGTGGAGACACTTACCTGAAGATCTTATACCAAACATAGTCTGCTTACTGTGTGACAGCGTTGCGTCTAAAGCAGTGACCCACCACCTGTCTGAGGGACCCTTGTAAACAAACATTTCAACACAAAAAAAAAGAAAAAAAAAAAAGAAAAAAAAAGGATTTTCTATTGTTTGGGCAGGTGGATACTGCATGTTCCACATCAGTCAATGCAACTTAGGACAAACAAGCAAAATAAACCACACACAAACACACACACACCCCCCCCGAAACAAGACCCGCTGCTGGGATTCGTGTATTTTCCAAAGCAGCCCCCCAAAATGGATTTTATTTTCCCATTTTGTTGATGATTATTGAAAGAAAACCCAGAAGTCACAATGTTAAAGGGTTTGTTCATGCAAAACTAGATCTGCATTTAGTTAAGCAGCAAAAAAAAAAAAAAAAAAAAAAGGCAAAAAAAAAAAAAAAGGCAAAAAGTTAAAACCAGTAAAACAACAGGAAAAAAAAAAAGGAAAAAAGAAACAAATTGTCCATTTAGCTCATGCCATCGAATTGTCACTGTTTCTTTGATATTTATCCTCTGCATTCTACTTTCGACATGGGCTTTACTTGGTTTGGGAGATGGGGTCGTCGGGTACCGTTGGCCTGGAACCACCTCGGGCTGATTTTCCTCCCCCTCACCCCCAAAACAAAAAGTGCTCGTTGATGCATCGAAGCGATTTGCATGCTGGCATGCCGTGCCCAGGACCATGCATGAGGACCCGCCACCACCACCACCCGCCACGCGCTGACCTGTCCACAGCAGTGTCTTAAGCCATAAATCGGAGGCACTCCACTGACTACACGGTAGTTGGAGATAATAAACCTTAAGGAGAATCGTGCCCTTCACCGGCACTTCCTGGTTCGTAGCGATCGTTCATAGACCCACCAGTAGGAGAAACCAAAACAAAAATACCCAACACAATAAGAAAAAGCAGATGAAATAATCGTGTGTGTCTGTTGAACAATTTGTCGGGTTTGGGGTTTGTTTTTTTTCCGTACAACCGTCATTTTACACACTGAAGTAGAACAGAACTCAATAAATGCTGCTCTTGGACCTCATCCGAAGGGAGGTGATAAAGCTGAGAGTGGCTTGCTGTACCCCACATCTCGGGCTTCAGTACCAGTCACTAAGGTCATTTGTGTCCCACAATATTTATCATGATTATCAATTATTAGCCTCTACCCTGCAGCATAGACACTTTTTATTTTTGTAGAGAGAAACACTAAAAAAGCAGCGTCTTCTCTTTACTGGTGGAACTGGTAGGAAGTTCTCTATGGGTAGAACTTCTGTAGAACTGGTAGGGGGTTCTTTACTGGTAGAACAGTGGGGGAGCTCAGCCAAAGCAGCCCCCCGAGCAGGGCCGGGGCTCCGGGTGACCTGTGGCCATCGGGGTTCTGGCTGCAGGTGGACACAGAGCCGCCGGTGGCTTTCCCAAACCCCGTGCCCTTCTCTCCCCTGGTACCGTGTCTCGCAGCTCTTCGCTCCGCTGCTGCTTTTTTTCTCACTCCGTAGCCACGAGGGGTTTTCATCCGGGTGCAGCCGAGGAAGGCCCCATCCCAGGGCTCAGGGGGGAGAGTCAGTTGGGTGCCTTCTCCTTCTTACCATTTCTTCCACTTCCAGAGAACGGTGACTAAACCGGCCCTGTGGGCTGGGTAGGGCTCAGAGCTACCTCTTGCCTCTCGCTGCAGCAGCCAGCAACGCCCCAGGAACATCCCGCGCCAAGTCCAGCCATTGCTCTCTCTGCTGAGCAGACTCGGCCATCCCCAGCTCCCCCTTTCTGTGGTGTCCTCACGACTCGAGCTCTCGGCCGCTGCTCCGGTTGAGACGGTGTTTTTCCCGTCAGGGCCAGCGCGGGGGCTTCTCGCAGGGGAGAAGCCGCAGCGCAAGCGTTTCGCCACTGGCAGCTGGGACAGGAAGCGTGGGGCCGGCGCTGCTGCTCGCCCGGCCCAGGAGGTGCTGAGCTGCAGCGCGGCCCAAGTTCAGGGTACCCAGAATAAGAGGAAAAGAAGCAAAATCAACACACAAAACCAACCAACCCAACCCAAGACGACAGAGCTCGATGGCAGGATGAACCTCAGTTCACATCACCTCACAACCCAGAGAATTGCAGGAGTCGCTTAGAAATTGAAGCCACGCGGGAAGCCATCCCCCAGCTGCCGTGCCACCCGCCTGGCACCGGCCACCACCGTGGCACCAGAGCAGCTCGGCTGCGACCAGCCCCACGGCGAGGAACCTTTTGCTGTCCCGGCAGCTCTTGCCCCGGTTGTTCTTGGGATCCGATGTATAATAACACGGGGTAAAAGAACCCGACATCCGTGTGTACAGGCTACGTTGTAAACAGCACAAAAGCAAAACAAACAAACGGAAAAAAAAAAAGAAAAAAAAAGAGAAAAAAATAGCTGAAAAGTGTGGTTGAACTTTTTCAGAGAATATTATAAATACTGTAATATATCATTTTATTTTATCGGCATGCCTTTTTGTAAATACAAAGAATACAAAAAAAATGATAGAATGGCTTGTGGCTTATGCCATTGTCCATGTTTATTTTTATTTTTTTAATATTTTTCTGTTTTCCTTAGACTTTAGATAGCCAGTAAACTTCCCCCCCCAAACAAAAAAAAAAGTTGACAAAAATAGACAAACACAAAAACAAACACAAAGGCAAACACGAAGACAAAAAAAAAAATCAAAGCAGAAAGACAAAGACAAAAAATGACAAAAAAACAACGAACAAAACCCTTCCCCCCCAAAAAATAGATTTTAAAATAAAGCTTTATTGCAAATGATCTTTGCAACAGCAAAAATATATCTATTTTTCGGGTTCCAACGTGCAATAAGTTGACCACTTCTATGCAAGATTTGGCTAAACTTCCTAATTGTTCTTGAGCTGGGCTGTTGACTCGTAGGCGAAGCTTGGTCCGTAGCGTCCATGCTGGCGATTTCATTAAGCTACTCAATTACTTTAAAATAAAAAGTCCCTTCAAACGACGTATCTACAGATCTTCTATTTTTGTTTTTCTAACGCTAGCTCTGTGTGAAGCGCGAGAGGCCGGTGGCGGCGTCGGGCGTTGCCGATGGATGGGGAACGAGGCGTTTCTTGGGCTGCCTGTTGGCTGGAGTTGGTCCTTCTGCTCCGAGACAAGTTTCAGGGTGGGTGGGGAGGGTTTTTTGGGGGGCTCATTTCATTTCCTCCCCAGGGCAGACAATTTCCATCGGCCGCAGCAGCGCTGGGTGGTCACGGGGCATTGGGACCCACCCCTCCCCGTTCCAGGGCACGCGCAGAATTCTGGTGGCGGGTTCAGGGTTGTGGGACCAAAGTTGGGGGGGTGGTGATGAAACAGGTTAACCAAAAGTCCCGACTCCCAACAAGTAGCTTTTCCCTCCCTCCCCCGCTTCTAAAATCCTCCCAAACTGGGTTAATTTGTGACCACGTGCTTCCAGGAGCAGAGGGGAAGGGCGGTGAAACTCCCTGAGCTGAGCTGCTTTAGTCACGTCTCCTCTTCACCTTTTATTAAAAACAGAGAAGCCAGTGTTGAAATGAAGCAAATTAAAACCAAAACCAGGATGTTCCAGAGAGGCCACACCCGAGTTTGAATCCTTTAATTTTCTGCCGGGAAAAAAAAAAAAAAAAAACAAACCAATAAAATGAAATGAAATGAAATAAATAAAATGAAAATAAAAGAATTAAATAAAAATAATTAATTAATTAAAATTAAATTAAATTAATTTAAATAATTTAAAAATAAAAAAAAAAATGTTAAAG
>JANIJG010015210.1:4238-24639 GCA_024611175.1 Megaceryle torquata | reverse complement strand
TATAAATTATCTTTTAATTGAGACATTTGAGATGTGTCATCAATTAAGAAATCCAGTAAGAGAAATGGTGCTGGTCTGAAAAGATCACATCCCTCCTATGTGGCTGACTTTGATGCGTATAATTTTATGTCTGCGTATCAGAATTGTAAGATTACGTAAGCCCCTATAAGCCTTTTACCAGGGGAAATATACCATATATGCAGCTGGTATGTTGTAGGAGTATCTAAAATATGCCCAAGTGTAACGTATTTTCATTCAAAACCATATTGAAATCAGACCAGTGATTTTTCTTTTACTGTAGCTCATCAGGCGAATGTTAGCACCAAAGGTAACTTACGTAAAGACTTTTTTATGATCTCATTCACTAGCATAAGAAGAGTAGGAAGTTCTGATAACTTATATGGTCTGTGGTGTTTTATGATGAAAATGTAGCATACAGCCCTTTTTGGAATTGCAGGTGCTGGGTTGGTACTGTGGGGTATGTGTTAGGTAAGCAGAGAAGAATGTTCAATATCCTTCTGACCAGAGTAGGTGAAGCTTGTCAAGGAGTTGAACAATTGTATCTAGGAAACATGAGATGATTTTTTATTATTATTATTATTATTATTTTTTATAGCATGTCAGGAGCTAGAGACTTTAGTTTCTATTGCCAAGCATCAAAAATACTGATGTGTTGCACCAGACCAAGGTTTATTAATTGGAGGCTTGCTGAGACTCTTGAAGGTTTGGAGAAATAGATTTGTTAGTAGTTGGTGCTTTCAGTGTACTCAGTTTAAGGTATGGTGCTCAGACTTAATAAATACATTCTATATCCCCATGTAGAGCTATGCCCTACTGAACACTTATGATTTATCTGGGTTTGAAGGCTCTGAATTTGATAACTATCAGAAACTTTGTTTTCATTCCTTGCTCTAAGCCAGTCTCTCAAGTGTGTGTTTCTGTGTCTGTTGATGAGACATCTTTATCCTGGTGTCAGTGGATGCAGGACACAAAGGTTGGGGTTTGTATGTCTGTTCCAGTGAAGGCCTCTTTGTAGCCTACAATGAGATGTTTCTGTTTGGTACAGGAACATCTGTTTTCTTCCTAGTCTTCTCCTCTGTTTAACGGGGCTACTGTTTTTCAGGCATCCTCCTTTGACTGCCTTCCCCCTTCTCACCTTAATATAACAACCTGTACTATTCTATATTAAATGGAATTTAATTTTCAGCTTCCTTATAATCAGTATTCTTATTGTCTGAATTATAAGAATTTAAAACTGTTAATTTTTCTTTTACATTAATAAATCTATTAATTCAGGCTGGACCTTTCATAAATCTTTCTTGCTGTAATTTGATTTTTATTTCCTTTGTATGATGCTTTGCACTACTCCTGAGTGTGAACATTGGCCAGATCCAGAATAGTTCAGAAAAATTTTGATGTTCATTAAGGATCTGATCAAATCACAGGGTATGAATTTCTTGAAAGTTGGCCTTCTTCAGGAGCATGTGTGCGATGGTTGTTATCTGTTCTTCCTCATAACGTATTCCATGAAAGCAAATGAGAGGCAAGAGGGAGGAGCAGCAGCAAGTTAGGAAAAGGAACAAGATAGATCTTGTAATTGGTTGCTGTCTTAAAAATTGAGTTTGTATATTATCTCCACCCCCTCTGCACACAGTTGAAACACTGTATATTTTGTCTTTTCCCTACAGAGCTCAATTAAAAAAAAAAACCAAAGCACCTCAAGCAGCTTCTCTCTGCCCCCCCCCCCCCATCCATAATCCACAGTGTAATGTTTTCTGGTCTCTGTAGATTGTTTCTTTACACCGCTGCTTTCCATGACCCTTCAACTTGGGTGCGTGCCTGTCAGAATCTAGGCCAAAATGTTTTGGCAGTGTGTTCTCTGTTGAAGTCTAGCTATTCCTTATATAGCACCTCCTTTCATCTGCAACTCCTACAGTTTGATAAAGAACAAGTTCAACTTGTTTTCACAAGTCTGTCTCTTTAAACATATATTTTTAAAGTATTATTTTTAGCAATTTTCGTATTTTCAAATGTTGGAAAAATAATAAAGGGAATATTAATTTTAATATTTGTTTTAAAAATGCTGTTTGCTTGTCAGCTAGCTGATGGAAAATATGCGTTTCACTGCCTCCGATGGTATCTGTGCAGCTGTGTGGTTTTTTTAATACTAAGTGAAAGATATGAGGATGAAAATGATAGAAACATCAGCTTACCAGAAGTTGTGTGGTATTTCAGACCACAGCAATAGTTAAGCATAAAAAGGACTATATGTTTTACAAGTTCAAGTCTGTTATTAGAGTAGTTATTCCTCAGACTTTCTCATACAAAGTAGTTATGGTGTCAGAAATGAACAGACAAGTTTTCTGGATTAATCTCTCCCCCTCCCCCCCGATATAATAGTTGTAGTCTGGGAGAAAATCTAATTTAGAAATGTCGTATTATAGAGTAGAAGATATTATTTGTTTTATAAGGATTTTGTAATTAAATATACTCACAGAGAAATGCATGCAAATCAGAATAAGCATATATAATTTATTAAAAATTTGTAGTCACGTAGTAGAAGAAATTAAGGGCTTTTGAAAATGTTTTTAAATACTTTTAAGTAATTAAACTCAAATTAGCTCTTTGCTGTCAGAACAGTAAAAGTTGCTTCAGTCATTTTATCCTTGAATGTGCTACAATTTGCATGCGATATACAAGAGACACTTGTGCAGGTAGGCGTGTATGTATAAGAGACTTCTCAGTAGCTTTTTTTTTTCCACCAAGCTGTTAAAATGTATTGACAAATTATATGGAAGATAAGCAGAATTAAAAGTGAAGTTATTTTCACGCTTTCACCCCCTCCTTCCCAAATATTTTATTTTCCTTTATACATTCAGCTCCTTCCATGGGACTGTTGGTTCAGAGATCACTTGTGTACCTGTATTTTCAGATAAAATACTACAAATATAAAACGGTAATAATTGTTCAAAGTGGAACTTAACATGTTCAGATGACACTGAAAGCACTCAGAACACATTGACCCCAGAAAATTTTAGTTCCTTTTGTTTGAGAGATTATGGTACTGCTTGATCAGTTTGGTAGTGATGTAAACAGTGCATCAAATCAAGTAGATGTCTTGCCCTTACTTTAAGACCTACTTAAGATAATTACAATTAAAAATAAATAATAATAATAAAAAAGAAAAGGAGGGAGGTAAGAAATCTATCTGCACAGGATCAGGGCAAAGGTCCACCTAGCCCAGTATCCAGTCTCTGATGGTGAGCACTCACGGGAGGGGGATTCTGGCAAGGTGAGTGGCTTCCTCTGAGTACTGTCTGTGCAAAGACAATGTGCTGGTATTTAATGTTTTAAGTGGATTCTAGTAACCATGATTGTGCCTAATAACATTTTTAGCCTGGATTGCTTTTAGCATTCACCTCACTTTGTGACAGGTAATCTATATATTGTGTGGAAAAAGCTATCGTCCTTTGTTTTTGAAATTGTTAGTTGCATTTAATATCTTGTAGCTCTTGTATTAAGAAATGGTTAATAGTTTCTACCAATTTACTTCATGCCACACAGAGTTTTTCCATCCTTTTAACCATTCCTTTTCTAGTTGGAAAAGTCCAGCTGTAGCTACGTGCTGTGAAGGTACCATTCCATACCTTCCTTTCACCCTTTATCAGTCACCTTTTCCAGCTCTACATTTGCTTAGAGTGTCCAAAAGACAGCTGTCTGATGGATTTATATACTGCTTAGTAATGATATCTGTTCTGATCCCTAGCCATAGTGTTCATGGATAAATGCAATTTCTGGTGTTTGCTTTGCTTTTTTTGACTATTTGTCCCATTCATGGTTGTGAGCTGACACTATGGAACTGTCTATTTCGTCACTGAAGAGCTCGCATCATGTGGTTAGATGGTAGTTTGTGGGATGGCTGTGTCAGTGGACAGCAACACTTTTGGAAAAGTGAGAGTCTCTAACCACCCCTTTTGTGGAGGAGGGGGAGGGCTCTTAAGTAAGGCTCTCGAAGGACCTGTGACCTCGTGTTGGATGTCTGGGAGAGTTAACCTGTTTAATGCTTACCACTGTGGTTTGTCTCCTCTTCCTGAAATGCTCTTAATACAAGTGAGTTAAGAGTTTATCCTCTTACATGTAAAGATTGACAGTACCTGGATTAACGTGCAGAGATCTGCAACACTGCTCTATAGTTGCTTCTTGCTCTGGAGTCTTTATGATGTCTTTGTATGACCTTTTTAGCTGGAAGACCTTTAGGTCATCTTGCCTCTCGGGAGTTGGATACGTCACTAAATCTCTGTCAGCTTTGCTTCACATTAGCATCTGTTTTGGTGAAGTCTCTACTTTTCCTTTTGCAGCACAGATCCTGTTGAATGTGTAATATGAAGCTTCCAAAACTATTCCTTTAGTCCTGATAACCAAGTCAGTCAGGACACACCTTGTGTCTTCATGTGCTGATGGGATCCTGTCTGTCATAGTTTATCATTGTCATGGAAAGATGCCTTTGTAGTGCTGCTCCCAGAAGTATGCCCTCAAATTTGAAGCTTTGGTTACAGTCTGCTGATGCCATTGAGCTCATTTAAGTTACTGCTGCTGCAGGGGCATTTCCATGGTATGAATAGTTCTCAGGTCTTTTCCTGTGCCTAGATCTGGTCGCCATGTGGCTGGTGGGTGAGTTGGTTTAGCTTTGTGAGTCTTCTTGGAGGAAAGATGGGCCTTGGCTTTAGTTTCTTTTCGACTGGTCAGTTTAGCTGCCTTGCAGGTGTGTGGTGACATAAAGTTGGTATATGAGAGGATGGTGAATAGCTTGGTTGGGCAGCAAGGTGTAAAAGCTGCATAGCTCGTGTTAAGGTGAACCTGTGCTGTTTTGAGTCGTGCTGGCTGTACAGTTTGCTTGCTGTGCAGCACTTTATTCACCCAAAGAAACGCAAAGAGGAGTCGGGAGGGCACGGAGAGGGGTGGGAGCAGAGGCCCAGTGCTCCCTCTGGAGCTGGAGGGGTTAGACTGGGTGAACATGGTTGAGTCTACATTCTGTCTGACTGCGTGCAAACTGATGACGCAATGCTAGTGTCTCTTTCCCTGACGTGCATCTTTGAGTAAACTGGATTTAAACGTGTTCTTTCATTATAACACATAGCTAAGGCATTTATTAAATAAATATATAAGCAAGAAGTGGCCTATTAATGTCACTCAGTAGAGAGCTGGTGTCATGGCAAGCACTAGAGAGCTTGAAGGAGGTGACACCTAGATACCAGGCTAGAATTAGAGGATGTTGTGACACCCAATTTGGGATGCAACAGGAACCAGTTTAAAGCTGTGTTCTGTGGTTTCACATTTTCCCCTGGATGATCTGCCATTCCTTGTCCCATAGGGTCTTAGAATTGCTCATGAAACCTGTGGATGGTGGTAAAAAAGGAAAAATGGCTGTGGTTTCTACAGGCCAGGGTGAGCCAGCCGAGGAGTGGGAAGTGGCATCGGTGAGAATTTTGTAGCATCTGGCTGATCATAAGGTCCTGCTGTACCTTATTTTGTAGGTCAGAAAGGCTATTACCTTGTACTGCTTCCTGGTAAACCTTGACTACGGGTGACTTTAAATGTGTAGTTTAAAATGATGCGAACTACCCAGTTTGGAGTCGCCTTGCCACGTAGTTTGAAGTCACCTTGCCACGTAGTTTGAAGTCACCTTGCCACGTAGTTTGAAGTCACCTTGCCACGTAGTTTGAAGTCACTTACAATGTGCTCTTCCTAGGAAGCTATATAGTTGAAAGTCAAGTTTGCATTTTCTAGAAGCTTTATAAATATTAGAAGATAACAGAAACACACTGAAATCTTTTCCTGAACAGGAAATTGTATTTGTAACTCTGTCAACCCAATGCTATCTTTAAACAAAGAAAGAAACAAACAAAAGAACCACATGCTGCTCCAGACCCCAGAACACTGAATATGACACAAAAAATTAATCTGTTTGTTGTAGGGTCTTTTGTAAGTACATGCACTTGTACCCTCAGACTTGAAAAGGTGACATTGGTGGCGTGTGAAACTATTTTAAATCATCTGTTTTTTCTTCTGTATGTTGAGCTTCTCAATAACCATGAAACTTGTGGAAATAAGCTTAAAATTATCCATTATAAAGAATGTTTACACATATAAGGAGCTCCTTCTAGTGATTTTATCTTGTATGTTTCTCTGTAAATAAGCTACATTTGTTCATCGTAAGGTAGAAGCTAAGTATTGATCAGTGAGTTTGAAACAACAGGGTTTTGGGTTTACTTTTTGTTACTGAAATGTAATTTCCATAAAAGTTGGCATTTTTATTAAAAAATCTCTACGCGTATTTCAGTTAGGAAACATTTATTTGTTGATCTGACTGAATCTATTTTGTGATTGCCTTCATGGCCAAATCTTTGCCTTTGCAGTTTTTTTTATTTTAAACAGTCTAAAAATATTCAACAGGATCTAATATTACCTCATATGAAAACAATGAACTAATGGCAGAGTGCTGTGATTTGTTTTATCTGAAGGACCACAGACTAAAAGTTATGCAAAGTTGTTAAGATAATCTCTGCCTTTGGGAGATAAAGAGGTAGTAGAATTGAGGCTGCTGAATTCAGCCTCACGAGGGGCAGTTGTGTGCTTAAAGCACTGGGTGGACACTCAGGAATTTGAGTCAATGTATTTGTTGAAACTTCTGTAGTATGTAACTATATTCTGGGCTAAGAACATAGCATAAGCTATGTTAGCATAAGCTATATAGCAGCAAGACCAGCTACAGAATAATAACATGACATATGAGTGATACACTAGTCTCTGGTTAAAAGCATCCGAGTCTCCTTGTAGAGGAGAGAGAAGTGCTGGCCAGTGCTAAATAACAGGAGGGCCTCCCCGAAATCTCAGCAAACATTACATCAGTGAGGCAGCCTGGTACTGAGAACTCTGAATTGCTTTCTCAAGCAGAACAAGCTGTAGTTGTAAACTTATTTTTTTCCACTAGGTTTAAAACTTGGGACTGCGTTAGGGTTTTTTGCTGGGATAGCTATATTTGCTAATGGGTTTGTGATTGGCTTATTTATTTATTTTCCCAAATTACTCAATGGTAGGTGTGCAAACAAACAAAAAAAAAAACCCTTTGAGTGTGAACGAGGTCTAATAGAGATTCTCTGGTCTAATAGTCCAGAGAGGAAAAAGATTATCAGTATTTTCTGTATGTATAAATTAACTTCAACATGTAAAGACTTGTTTTAAGCTAGAAGGTGTTGTGCATGGGCTTGTCAGGCACTTGTTCTCTTTAAGAAGATTGTATGTATATGGAGTTGCCTGATATTTACAGTAATGCACCAGCTATATGTCTCAGGAAAATATTTGAGAGACTTAATTTCTTGAGGATTGGTTCTGTGAAAAGATTACCCGTAGTACTGAGTAAAGAATTTAATATAAGGTTATTTTTTGTTAGCCAGTGTATGAAAGATTGGACCCTTCAGTTTGCCAGAAAGTCATTTACTTCACCTGCCATTTACTAACAATATGTGATTATATTTATTAATTGATTAGCAAAAGAAGCCATTTCTCAACTACCATGTCAATGAACTTAATTCTTCTGACCTATGAGACACTGTTGTATGCTTTAAACCCAAGTTCTGCTGCAATTAAATTATGGTATGTTCATTCTAATTATTACACACTGCTTGCTCAATTTATTCTGAGGTGGAGTTGTATCCTTTCTTTTTTGTGTAAACACTTGTTCCCTAATAGTAAAAATGACTGATGAATATTAACCAGAAGATAAAAATGCTACGAAGAACAGTTGTGGCTGTAGTTCCTATGAATTCCAAACAGCTCAGAATTAATATTTTGGCAAGATAGCTGACTTCTTGAACTGCTGATGTTTTGTTGTTATTTCTGAATACAGGTTGTGTTTATTTGTGAATCCTGTAGTGTGATTTCAGATGCCTGTTGCTTTTTAAAATATTCAAGGATTTAAGTAATAAATAAATAAAAAAAATGTATTGAAGCTCTGAAATTTTAGACTGCTTTTGTCTTCTTCACTTCTTTCAGTGAAACATTAGAATTAGAAAACCTGGGGGAGACTTGTGCCATAGCTATTAATTAGAAAAATGCTCTGATTTGATAGTTTATAATTTTATTATATCTGCATCATCTCTGAGTGGTATTAGGATGGAGTAAGAGCAAAATGGGGGGTATTGGTTCTTTTGGTTCTCCTAATGTTACCCTGTTTGCCTGTTCTTTGTAAATGTAACAGCATTTACAAGCCATGAGAGCACTGAAGAAATGTGACGGGGAGTTCATGACCTCATAGAGCAGAGAGAAGTTTTCAGTCACTGTACTTAACAAATTGTCCCTTTAAAGCATTTTAAAACCTACTAATCGAAAATACTGAAGGCAATTTTATGTTTTGTTCAGCTTCTGATTCCTTTGAAGAAAAGTTTTTTTGTATTTGTAGAAGACATTTCTTCAAGTATCTCTCAAATCAGTGTGCTGAAATCTGAGTATTGTGTATGTTTTAAGAAAACAATACACCAAAACATTGGTGTGTTAACTTTCCAGTGCTTTTCAGTATACGTTTTACAGAGGAGATAATGGTGGTGGTTCAAAAAGAACAAACAAATAAATAAAACCCTCCAGATCCAACTCAGAACCACTGAATCATCCCATAAGCCTTTCTGCCATCACAGAAAAAAGTGGTTTGTAATTTTTCTATCTATTATTCTTATTCTCCCCATGCCCCCAACCCCCTCTGTTTGTCCCATCTCCCACAACCCCTCCCCTTTTTTAAGAATTTTTTTTAAATCTCCTTGTCTCTCCTTGATTTTTGTTGGATGAGGTTTCTGGCCACGTTATGGGGTTTCATGCCATTGAATGGAGACACAATATGTGAGATTCCTTACTCAAAAATGGTTAATGAGTATAAATATCATTAGACTTTTCAGGAAATTTTTCTACTCTCCTTGGTTTCACTACTTAGCTGCATCTGTCTGTTCACTGACAGTGTTGTTTGGTGCATTCAATGTTCATTTTTCCCGGCTAGAAGATTTCTAGTCAAAGAGACTTTCTTCTTTTTCACAACAAGAGATGTAATAAAATGGTCTCTTTAGTATTTTCCTTATTCAATTGAGAAAAGCCAAACAGATTTTTTTTTTTTTTTCAGTTAGTTTTTACTAGTAATCCATCCTGACCCAACTTGTGAAAATACTAAAAATCGCAAACTAATTCCACAGGCTTGCCAGCTCTTCAGCATATGAATAGTTGGTGTGTGTGGCCTTGTTTAGTGTAAAAGGTCTGTTTATGGCAAGTTTCTTGCATTTGTAAATCTCTCTGGGGTTGGCTTTCCTCTTTTTTTACTACCTTTTCTTTCACATAGTATGATAAACTATGAACAACCCCCACCCCCAAGAAAATTCTTCATGTCCTTGATATGTAGATACATAAAGCTATAATGTATGTACATGTGTAAGTGTAAAATCAGGACTATTTCCAGGTGAGACTAGAACCTTCAGTGAATAATGCTTTGGATTTCTGAATCAGTTGAAACAAAGCTTAGTAATAAAAGGGAATATCATTTCTCTGGGAAGCACTGACTAAACAGATAGGTGTAATGTCATGGTATATAAAGATGATTTTTTTTTTTTTCTGGCTAAGATGGTTGAAACCTGTCAATGAGAAGTTGCCAGTGAAAGAACTGTGGTTTGTTTGGTGGTGGTGTGGTGTTGGTTGTGGTTTTTTTTGTTTGGGTTTTTTTTTTTTTTTTTTTTTTTTTTTGGTTTATTTTTGTTTGTTTTGGGTTTGTTTTGAGTTTTTTTTTTTTTTTTGTTTTAACTTCTTATACTTTATAAACAATTTTGGTAGTAGCTGCTGAGTTTGGATGCTGTTAATAGCCAACCTGTTTAGCTTTTTTCTTTGAAGTTAGTTTAATGTCTTGATTCTTCTTGCACAAGTAGGAAGGTGTTACATTCCTAGGTGGTGTGTTATTCTCAGTACTACTTTTTTTTTTTTTTCCTCTTTCTTTTGAAATCCCTGTATACTGATTTGGTTAAATACTACAGGGTAGGTTAACAGCTCCTTCTGAGTCATGTTGAAGGCATGAAGTGCTTCCAGGTCTGCAGTCCTTTCCAGGGATGAGCAAGTTCTTCACTGGTTTGTGTATCCTGTGTCTGCACAGCAGCAGTTAACTTCCAGGCTCAGTTTATAGGTTGCTTTAAACACATTGAAATAGATTTACTAAACAGCTTTTTTGAGGGTGGTGGTTGTTCCCTTTTGGCTCGGTTGTCGATATTTCTTTGAGTTTATACTCCAAATGCAGTTGTTCTGGTGATTTATTGGTGTTTCTGTCAACTGTTGAACAAGAAGTTGCACTAAGTGACCAGCATTTGGGAAGGGTGAGATTACGCTCTTGTTTAGAGACTGCACAGATGTTCTTTATGAGCATTCAGAAGAAGAGAGACTGTACATTACTTTCAGTCTGACAGAAACCATGTATTTGAAAATCTTTGGTCTGAGCTTTATGGGCTTCATGATGAGACTGTGAACCTAAAAGAGTAGCGTTTGTGATTAATAATGACATTTGCAGACCATAGGAATACTGAAATAATCTGTTGGATGGCTTTGTATAGTAATAATATCCAGATGCTAACTATAAACATCTCCCTCTGTTTGCTTAAGCATGGAAATGGGAATGAAAACAAGTATTAGATAGTTTGTGTTTCAGGGAAAGAATTTTGGCCATCTATCTCTTAAAACACCTATTCTTCACTTGTCACCTGAAATCAGCGAAGTAATTTATAGGTCACTGTTATTCTGTGAGTTAAGAGAATTAGGGAAAAAAAAAAAAAAAAATCTGTTTAATGGAAGTGAATGGATGATGAAAAAAACCCAGATGAAACAACCTCTGCATTTGGATGTGAAGCATTTACATCATGAGTCTAAACCTAAAAAACCCCTGAAAATTAAAAAAAAAAAAAAAAGCAAAAAAAAAAGCTGACGATGCTCAATTTTAATAAGCTGATATATTAGTCCCTAGACAACACAGGAACAAGTGAACGAAGTTGGCAAATGTTTTTATTTATCTCCTAAATAAAATAACAATTTGATTCACTTTGGAGAGGTGCTGCAGTACTGATGGTGGTTACTTCATAGCTACTTTGTTAAGCTCTTACCTAAGTACTGTTCTCTGGGCATTGCAGGCGTAAGTGCTTGTAACAAAACTGGAGTAGAAGGTAGTTTTGGAGAATTCCTTGCCATGACTACTACTTTGAAAATAGGGAAAACACATTCTTTCTTGGATTCATGAAATGCAGGGGAGGCATAAAGGTATTACTCTCCTTGTTAGGGCATCAAAATCCATAAAATTATCTTTAGGGGACTTCTCTCAAAGCAACTGCTTTTGTGTTGGAGGAAAAAATTGGGTCCTGGGATCACTATTGTATAATAAAAATTTGTATAATAAAAAAAGCCCCTTAAGTCTCTTTCATGTGCTTCCACATTACATCAGTTATTGCTTTGTGGTTGAGCATTGAGTCCTGAGATGGTGGCTGCCTTGCAGCCATGTAAATAAAAGGTTTGAAGAAAACAGTAGAATATTAAAAAGTGGCAGAAGGGTTTGTAAATCTGTTACAGAAATCTTGATGAGATTTTTCTTCTGTAATGAGGAAATTTCTTCTGTAGTGAGCTATCAGTGAGGAGGATGATTTTCACCTCTGTAAGATGCAAAAGGTGGACTGAGAATAAAAAAAAAAAAAAAATTAAGCCCGTGCTGGTTGCTGCACCTTAGCTTTTGGTACTTTAGGAATCACTCGTGTTTTATCATCATCTTGCTACATGGACAATTGTAGGCGTGTGGGCAGTAGTAAGTAAAATTCCAACCACTCTGCTCATGCTGTTTGTTGACTGTATTGCCAGATTAAACAGGACAGAAAACCAAATCAGTTTACTGGCCTGTGGGATGAATGCCTTCTTGCTTAAGACCTCACTTTCCAGGCTCTCAGCCGCAAGTCAGAGGGTTTTGGTAACTTTCCTGATTCTCCAGTTGCTTCCTTGCTTCTGCTGGGCGCTTGTTTTATTGGTGTGGGGTTTTGTAAACTCCCAGATCACGGTATCTTTATCCTCTAGTTTACTATATTAAAAAGGCCTCGTCAAGGAGGAATCCAGGTAAAGCTGGTTTCTGTTTACTTCCTAATCCTTTTCTGAGAAATTCTGCATCTGAGATGACTGTGTCTTGTTTGTGACAGTATCCTTCCTGTGCTTCCTTTACATTCTCTCTCACCTGCTTGTTTATCCCAACTATAGTAATCAAGCATCTGATTAAATTTACATTTCTTTGTGTAAGAATTAAGAAAGAGAAGGGCGTACATGGCCTCAATGTTTAAGCAAAATGGGGCCTTCTTATGTAAAAGACTACTTTGGCTATGTTTAGGCCCAGAAAAGTTGCTATTTCTTTACACTTTTGCATTTCAGAATCCAATTTAAAAAGGGGGAGGGGGATCAGGCCTCAGGATTTCTTTCACCTTGGGGGAAGGGGGAAGAAGTAGAGAAAGTATAACAACCTCAAGAACATTAGAATTGCACATAACTTATTTAGACAAAAAAAATTCGATATAATTAAGAGGATTTGCCTTTAGCAGTCTATAAGATAAACTAACCAATGATTGTATCTTTTATGTAAATGTTCAGTAATTGATGTATAGCTCATAAATGGACCCAGTGGCTGTTTGAGGAATGTGTTTATATGTGGTAAAATATATAAATACTTCTTGGTTCCCTGGAGTATTTTTGATTTCTTTCATATATGATTGATCAGTTTACCTAAGATACAAAGTAGTCTATTCTCAGACACGGTTTACAGATTCTGTCATGATGACATGTTGTAATAGCAGGAGATGAAGTGCATGGGAAAAGAAGATATTCCTAATGAGGGACTGAAATCAGTGTTTGGAAACTGGCTAGTGGATTGCAGAAGATGGTAGCCTAGTGGACAGATGGACATAAGGACTATGTATGAAAATGCAAATGCAGGGTAAAATTAAATTAAATTAGATCTTGGATAAATCTTCTGAAGTGTAATTCAGTTTGCTTTCCAGAAGGTTTTGAATGGAAGACTTGGAAAATCCACTCACCCGGATAAGTAGGAAGGCTTCCTTTTTTTACTTTAAGCTTTTAACTTGAATGACTGGGAATGGAAACATTTTCCAAAGGCAAAATAAAGTTATGTTTGGGTAGAGTTGTCTGCACACTTAGCTGCACTGCCTTTTTGCTCTTGAGCTTTTATGAGCTGCTACGGTGAGAAGTTAGAAGGTTCTTGGCAGTTTTATCTGTGACACTAGTAACTGTCAGAGCAATCTTGTTGTGCTGTGTCTTAGGAAGACTCTGGCTGTATCTACACTGGCAAGCAATTTGGTGCAATAGATGCTGGCCACTAAACTGAAGCGTTACAGAAAGCGAGGATCTCAGAACCACTGCATGTAGTTTAGCCAGGTGGAATCACCTCAGATTAGATATTTTTTTTTTTCCTGTGGGCCAAATGTCTCTGCTACACATGTGAGGTTTTCCAAAGAGGGGCATTCACCTTTTTCTGCAGTTTTGAACCAAATTCTTATCATAGGTACTGCTTAGTTAATAAAAAAAAACCACACAAAAAAGTTAAGTAGCACATTAGGAAGGCTAGTGTATAAAAATGAGTGAGACAAAACATTGAAGAGAAACGTTCTGAAAGAGTAGTGCTATTTTTGTAAAAATGTCTCTTGCCCTTTTTAGAAATGTGCATCTCTGTTTTTTGGATTTAACCAGTTGAATGGTAGGTTATTCAAGTGGTGAGCAAATGGGAGATGAAGATGATAATTACATATTAATTTGGTGATGAGAAAGTGATTGTGTTTTCAAGGCTGAGAAGCAATCCTTGCAGGGAAAATTGAAAGCTTGTTTAGATACTGAAATTAAATATCATATTGGTACAAAGCTCTGTATTCAGTGGGAAGAGCAAAGATAAGGTCTTGAAATGTTTGAGGCCAGATAATCGTGCAGGCTAAAGATCTCCGGTTCTGTTTTCTTCCTCTGAGATTCTCTTGCCCCTTTTGAGACTAATATATGAGACACGTGAAATACTTGAGCCTCACAATGCTCCTGTGAGGTCTGTTTGTACTACACCTCTCATTTTCCAGAAGAGGACTGCGTGCACAGAGACTTGACTGTCAATGGGAAAGTCTATGATATGGCATTATATTTTAAGTTCTTTGTTTGAGCTTTCATTCTAGTTTGTTTCCTAGCTGTGAAACAGGCAAGTGAAATTTTATATGAAGCAAGGCTGCACAGAATTAAACCCCACTGGGAAAACTAGTCCTTCATAAGGCAAGCATTATGAGTGTTTGCAAGTGGTGTTGATGGCAATAACACCTATTAACAGTAACACCAATAACACCTCCACCTGGCAATAACACCAGTAACACCTATGATGATTTTGAGGGTAATGATTGGTGAAAGGGACTAAATCAGTAGTTTTCCTGTGAAAATATCTGAAAAGAGGCAGAAGAGGGAGATAGGAGACTTGTTGGGAAGAGTGAAGTTGAATATATTAAGCTGGAAAGAGGAATATAAATCACAGGAAATTAGAATTAAAATAAGAATTGTCCAGAAGAGGGGGAGCTGCATGCTAAGGCCAGCGGAGATGTCTGTCCCTAGAGAGATTAATATCTCACTATGTGTGAAGACTCTGATCTGGAAATGAGATTAAAACAAGAATTGACCAGAACCAGGAGATGAACCATTGCACTTTCACAGAGGTGTCCACCCCCATGGAGATTAATATCACACAGAATAACGAAAATCTGATTTGGAGAGAAGATGAACATGCATGCTCCATACCAAGGGGATGATTTTTACAGCACTTGCATAGCAAATAGCCTTGACTCTCTTTCAGAGACTAATGCTCTGTTGTCAAATAGCTTCTTCCAAGGCCATTTGAAGATTTTACTTTAGCAGACATAGCCACAAAACTCCTATTGAACATTTTATTAATGTTGCGAAGCAAATCGTGGCAAGTTCACTCTTCTCATATTTAATCCTCTTTCTTACACCTTGTAAGTAATAAGCAGATCAGGTTTCTGCTTAAGCAATGGAGGATCGATGTCATTATTGACATATCAAACGGTTCTTTCTACCTCTGCCATTTCAACAGCATAGAGTTTCAGAATTTAGATCTCCCTTAGGGAGGAGGAAAGTGCAAACTTTCCATAGTCAATGTTTATCTGTTAGAAAACTGTGTAATGTGTGTTCGTATTTAACACTTCAGCGTGAAAACACAAGCTGTTTTTAGGGGGAAAAAAAAAAAGTGTGTGCTTCTGCTTAGTTTTCCTTAAACTTCAGTCTAATTTATTAGGATGCGTTCCTTTGACGCTTTTCCTTGAATGCCTGCAGAAATTGACTTTGAGCTAACTCTTACTCAAAATATTAGTATGGCTCATAATGGATTAATTAGGGTAGAAATCCAGATCAGTTGCAAGATGCTTTTTTAAAGTTCCAAAGTTTTTTTTCCTCTCAAGTTCTCCTGGTGTGTCTTTTCACTGAAGAAATCAGGGAAGTGTTAGTATATAGAACTCATGATCTGAAAGTACAATTCCAGATGAGACATATTTGGTTGCACACTAGGGAAGTATAAAGATGGGGAAAATTTTTTAAATCCTCCCCTACCTCCTTAGTTTTTAACCAAGAAACATTTGAGTACATAGCTTTGCTTTTCCTAGGAGTCACGTGGATGTCAGCTCTCAAAGGTGTGCATTTTAGTAGGCACTCAGAAGAGCGTAGTAAGTCATGTTACAGTAGCAATACTGACTCTATCACTTACTGATGTCTTTTCATTTTCAGTGCTATTTTTTTAATGGATGGTGACCAGTGCTTCAAAGTGTTTCTGGTAGGGATTGTCTGTTGTTGAAATGGCATGATTTACAGAGTGAGTTTTAGCATTCCTTTATTCTACTGTGGTAGTCATGACATGTGGTATGTTACTTCAAGCCAGAATGGTTTGGGGTTGAGCATTTAATTTTGAATGGTGTCATGAAGGGTTCTGGACCAAGAACATCAGTGCATGGGCCAATCTCAGCAGGAGGAATACCTCTGTCTGGGTGCAGACTGGATAGTGGCTGTGTGGCAGCCCTGCCAACAAGGGAGCTGGAATTGATATCTGGGTGAGTATGAGCTAGGTTTTGGCATGGTTGGTGTTTATTATTTTTTTGGTGGTGTTTTTTATTTTTTTGTGAACTAAGTGGATCGTATACTGGGTTGCACTGGGAGGAGTGTAGCCAGTAGACTGGGAGAAGCTGCTGTCCCCCTGTATTCAGTGCCGGTGAGGTATGTCTGGAGTGTTTTGTTGGATATTGGGGCTCTTTCCCTCTTCCCAGGTCTAGAAGGATGCAGGGAAACTGGAGTGTTTTAAGAAACTGATGAGGTTGAAATGGTTAGGGCCTGGATAGCATGACCTGCAAGGGGCACCTGAATGGGGATGGACTTGTTTGGTCTCAGGATGAAGAGTAAGGGGGTGATCTCAACAGGAACTTGTAAGAACCTGAAGGGCAGTTATGAAGGTGACAGAGACGATCGCGTTTTGATAGCAGCAAACAATACAGCAAAGGGTAGTGTCTGCAAATTGTAGTTTGGGAGGCTCAGATTAGGTGCTGTGAAGCATTGCTCATGTGGGTGAGGGTGGTGGAGCAGAAGAGACTACTGCAGGGAATCCTTGTCCATGGAGGATGCCAAGTCTCAGCTAGACAGAGTCATGGCTAATGTTAAAGTGTTGGTGATAGTTCCCCTTTGAAGGGGGTATTTGGCCTAATGGCCTCCAGAGGTGCCTTACAAGCAACATTTCTTTGATTCTAGTAGAAATGTAGTCTGTAATTTCATGGGGTGTGGGAACAGGTTGATGCAGGTTGAAAATGTTCGAGCTTGGCAGAATGGCTCGTTGCTCCAGAGAGACTTTTTCATAACCTTTGCTCCTTCTCTGAACAGACGGATGGTGGTTATTTGGTTATTTTTATTTTGTTTGTGGGGAAATGTGTGGTGTGGGTTTTGGTTTTTTTTTTGAGGTGATGCATCCCAAGCTAGCCCAGTACCAAAGAACTTTCAAGTTTTTGTTGCAGATGAGGAATGGGTTTGTGAAATACATGCGCTTCTTTCCCCGTTTTTGTTGTTGGATTTTTGTTTGTTTGTTTTGCTTTCCTTTTCTCTAAAGTTGTGACTTGAGCAAAATTTATGGTTCTTAATGCAGACTGATTCACAAACTTGAGTTGCCCTGCAGGTCAATCATGAAGACAGCTAGGCTTTTGATTTAAATTGCTTGCTTCTGTTCTTTAGTAAGCATAGCTCTATGAAGGAAGAGGATGTCTGCAAGTTCCTCCACACGATTTCCACCGTTCCATGGAAGAAGGTGTTTTACAGCTGTATTCAACAGCACTTGCTGAGGTGAAAACCCTCAGGCCAATTTAAGCCTTGGATTTTTAAGGAGTTGGCCCATTGGAGCCAACAGGGAGGACACCTTATATGAGGTTTTCTGCCTGGCACGTAGTGTCCATAGGTGCGCTGTTCCATGCTGTCAGGCTGAGCTCTCTATTTCAAAGAACCTTTTTTCAAACCGTGGGTGAAGGTGACTTGTCCATATGTGACAATAAGGTCACATTTAATTTAAAAATTAATTTAAAACAGTTTCTTTAAATTGTGTTAAAGTTCTGTGTGGGTTGCTTTCACTCAGTATTAAAATGACACATTCAAATTCAGTTTAGTATAATTTACCTTAGGAATGGATTAGGGTAAATTGGATTAAAGTAGACTAATTCTGGAAAAAGAGGCTACACAAGTTTTCCAAAGTGAAATAAGTTACTTTAGTGTTAATTCAGACTAATTTTCAATATGTCATCCTAGGCCACATATTCCTTATTTTAATCTTGGCCAAAGAGTGTTTATAATCCAGCCTTTCCTTGCTCTGATGCACATAAACCTCAAATGAGGTTTAGTAAGTCCTTGTTTTAAGCCTTCTTTCCTGGGGAGCATCCAGAGACCTTACTGAGCCTTCTTTCTTGGTGTATCAGGGAGTTACATTTTAATGTTCTCCAACTAGATTACATCAAAAGAAGAATTAATATATTTTGCTTATTCACGTTGAGCTGTGTGGATCGGGTAGCTTCTGGCACAAGGCTGCTTTTCAGGATAGCAATAAGCAAATGTGCATGAAGGGCTGTCCCCAGCAAATCAAAACCCAGCAAAACATAACCAAAGGTGTGACGTTGAGGTACATCAGTAAGAGTGCATTATGTGCTTGTGCGGTGCTTGCTATGAGACTTCGTTGGCTTTATGTTTGGAAATAATGCAGAGAGCTAAGTTTTCCCCGAGGCTCTGGTGATCTATTTTGGGGCAATTTAAAGAGTTGTTATCCTCGACTGTCTGCTCCAGTAACCCCATCAGTGCTTGAAACCCAAATGCCGATCACTGAGAGGGAAGCGTTGTCCATTCCTTCACGTCCCTTCCTTTGTGGCCGCAGTTGACGGCTCGGCTTCTGCCGAGGCGGGTGATGGTTACAGATGACGCTGGGCTGTGACCTCCCCGGCTCCTATTCCCGGTTTTTGTAGGCATTGGCTCAGCGAAGGGGGAATTAACTCCTTCAGCTGCTTTAACCAAATCCGGCGTGAGTTGGAGCGGCAAGTGTGCTGAGTTGGCAGATTCTGAAGGGGATTAGTTTAAGTCTCCTTGAAGCTGTGTGATCCGAAGTTATTACAGGCAGCCTTCTCATGGTTAAAAAGAAACAAGCTGCTTCTTACCAAGGAAAACATACTCCCTCTCCCAAACCTCCCAAACCAAACAATTCACAGAATAGCACCTTTGTGTGTGATGCATTTCTGATATATACAAATAATTTGGGAAACAAGCTTCATTCGTATTGTCAAAACTTTTTGAGCTAATATATTCAGAATATTTGGGAAAAGTAGTTTACTTATTTATAGTGGTTTTAATGGATTTAATTTATAAAAAAATTTAAAGGTTTTTTTTTTTTTTTAAAGTTAGAATTTGCAACAGAAGCGGTTTCTGTTCTGGAAGCATGGGGGGGTTTAATTATTATATTTTTAATTAAAAAAAATTAATCTTTCATTATGTTAACTTTAGCCATACTCTTGGTTATGTCTTAAGTTAGTGATATCTTGCTTCAACTGCCTGGTGGCTCGATTCACTAGTTCAGATAGAAGCTCATTACCCCTTTCTAAATGGTATCCTAGTTCAGACTGCTAATTATTGCATGCTACGCTTTTTTTTTTAGCAAAAACATTCATCTTGTAGCTGTTAGATGATCCTAAAATCCTATCCTTGTACCAACCTTGAGCTAACCAAAGCTTATGTTCTTGTTTTATACAAGATCAGTACAAAATTCTGTAGTGTACAGACAATTTTAGTATAGGTTCAGTGTAAAGGTTTAATATCTAAGTAGTTTTGACTGGTCATTGTATTGCTTGGTGCTTAACTAGAGGATTAAAAGAGCAGATTAAGAGTTCTCTTTTGCTTAGCTGGCACAGAATTCTTAAGCAGTTTCTGTGGATAAAGTGCCTTCTGTCATGGGACTCTCACTACATGTAAAGATCGCTATTAATGTCATTAAGAATACAATCAATATCATATTTACTACATTTGAAGGCATAGTCCCTCATTTAAAATGTATTCAGTTCAGGGTTACGTGATGTTAATGTTTGAGACTGCTGTGATTGTAGGGTTTTTGCTCAGACTTTTGTGTCCCCTCTATGTATTGTGTGTTGTCTTACTTTGTCACTCTGTTGCTCACGTGCATCCTGCACTTTTAAGTCTGATGAGGAATTTACACACTCTGGGAAATGCACAGGACTAGCAACCTGTTGTCAGAAAAATAGACTCTGAAGGCAAACAGGCAGATATTCACAAAATGCTCTTTTAAAGTTCTGCCTTGAGAAAGATCAGGAGTTTTAGCTAGTTTAGATGTGGAAAAAACCCCATCTCTCCCACTGGTTGCTGGCAACATCACCTTCTGAAGTGCAACCCAGATTTGGTTTAGCTCTTTTCGTGTACAGTACATCACTCCTGATGACTCCTTGACATACAAAACTCCGGGAATAATGATAATTGAAATGCTTTTTAAATAGGAAACCTACAATATTAATGAAAATGAAGAAAGAATGAGAAGTCAACAAACAATGGAAGCACCAAAGCAAGGAGATTGTGTTTAGTAGGGTGGCTGATTTATTTTTTTTTAGTTTTATTTTTTCATTCTGGTGTTCCCCCCCCCCCCCCCCTTTTTAATTTATTTGTTTTTTGTGTCAATTTTTTTCCAAACATATAGTTATGATCTTTTTCGAGGGGGGTTTAAAAAAAAAAAAAGAAAATTGTTTTGTCTGAC
>JANIJG010015209.1:66393-93264 GCA_024611175.1 Megaceryle torquata | reverse complement strand
AGAAAAAAAAGAGAGCAAGATTATAGGTAGAGTGTGTGGACCCTATAATGCCTGTGTCTGAATCTGATCCACTTGAGGAACCAGCAGGATGTTATGGTGGAGGTCCATCTTGTCCCTTTCATCTTAAAATTCAGAGAAATGAACTGTTTATATCAAAATTCATCCTCTATTAGACTTTTATTTTGTCATAATCCTTCTCATAGTCAGGCAAGGGTGGGCAAACATTCATCTACCTGTAATTCACCTGCATACCCAAACATATGGCAAATATCAGAAGAGCTGCTAACAAGTACAGAAAGGTGTCAGGACATGGTGAGGGAGAAGTTCTTTAGTGTCTTGCTTGGAAGATGGGTTGAGGGGAGAAAAAAGAAACATCAGTCACCTTTCCCAAGGCATTTTTTTCTGGGTAGAGATGACAAATACCCATCTCGCCTTATGACTGTGGCCCATATCCTGTGTGATGCGATGTTGCTGAGCAAGGGAGAATGGTGTCCGTGAGAAGTGCCCCACATCCTCAGCCTCTCTTGAACGTTAGTCACTGTTCCTGGCACTGGGTCCCCTGTGTCCGAGCTGAGCACTTACCCAAGCATATGGTGCAAGACTTTGCCTGCTTTCATACCACAGCAGAGCTAAAGCTGGAAGGTGGAGGGCCCTGTCGGCAGAGAGCCTGTAGCATCCATCCACAGAGAAGAAGGTGCAGTGTGTTTAGTCTCTTACTCTTTTTGTACAAACATTCCCTGAAATCATTGGATTTGCTCACTTCCACAAATTTTTCACTTTTGCTTCCTGTGCTGAGGATCTTGTTTCAACAGACCCCTGTGTACCAGGTAGTGAGAGGGCTGAGGCAGTAAGAAATGCCTCTTTCTTCCCCCACCCGCATTTCGTTTTTGGAAGCCACCAAATTTTACACAATCTGTTCAACTCATCTCCAGAGGTAAAAGACAGAAACAGTTGCCAGTTATGTGGGGCTCAGTGATCTGCAGTATCAATGCAGTCCCTTCATTTGCCTCCTGGCTCTGGCTTCCTGATCGGTATGGCCGTTAGCAGAGACAATGCCAGCAGAGCAGATGCAGAACTACAAACCACTGAAGGATGAAAGGGAAAGAGAAAAGTCTGTTTATTGCAGCCAGCTCTAAAGCGGGAGGGGGGAAATGACCCAAACTCCATCCAATTAAGTTTTCTAATTAAACTGAGGATACACACATTCTCTGCCTCTTGCATTCCCTTTCTGTACACACGCACACGCTCATGCACACGCGCACCCTGGTGCTTTTGGAGTGGGGGTCCTGCCATGGAGCTCATCCTCCCTAGTGGGGCACACTGTAACAAAGAGAGAGAGGCCTGGTCAGGCTGCAGAAATGATAATGACATTATTTTTTTAATGGAGAAGCTTTGCTGCTCCAGCAGCAGCATTTAAAGGAACAAAACCTGATAGTAAAGTGTAGAAGCAGTAAGGAAAAGAAGAAACAATGTGAAATAGGTCAACCAAACACAATTGATTTGCAGGATTATAAAATTAAACAAAGTCTCTGGAAGATTTAAACATTCCCTATGCTGACACTGTTTTTTGTTACTGCTCCAGTGCTGACTAGAAATGTGTGTGGCTGGAGAAGTCCTGATGTGATTAGATAGAAGTCCTGGACCATGCAGATGGCTCTTAATGCTTCCCACTTTAGCCCTGCCATTGGGAGGGAACTGGGCTGATGCACTGCTAGCACCAGCCTCTGCTCATACCAGAAGAGTCTTCAGGGTAGCTTTGTTTAAACAAGGTTTGGAGGCAGTTAGGTCTTGCTAGAGCATTAAGGAACTCCCATTCCCCCTAGCATCTCTTCCAAAACAGAAAAATAGTTGTGTTTGCTCCTTAATCAAGGGAAATGCACAAAGTTGGAGATTTTAGAAAAAAAACAGGATCTATAATGATATACTTGACAGTAAATACATCCAAGCTAAGCATGAATTCCTCTGGTAGTGCAACTGTGCACTGAAACTGGTAAAAATTTTCTTGAACTGAGCCTAAAAAAACCATAGCCAAAACACAGTATATGATCTCAGACATCATCTGCCAGCCTGAGGAACAAGCATCTGTTGATGAACATCTTGCAGCTTATCACCGTAAACATGCGGCGTGCTGCTCAGAACAGGAACTTGAATTTTACAGGGTGATACTGAGACACCAAGTATAAATGATAATCAAAATTTAAAGTATGTCCAGCGTGCCGAGAATAACAGAGGCCAGGGCAAGGGCACTGCAAACAGCTCATGGTAACACCCAAAGCTACAATTAACGTAATTCCCTGCTCACCTCCACCTCTTTCTTGTGGGAGGTACTAGGGGCTTCCAGTGGTCCTGTCCCTCTGGGTGAGCCAGAAGACATTGAGGGTGGTGTCTGAAGCACAGGGCTGAAACCTGGTGGGATGTATTCACCACAGTTGGTTTTGCTGGTGCCGTGGAAATGATGATTTAATGTTTACAGAACTTTTGGGCTGGGATGACTGTTAACTGATGAAGGTTAACTGTCAGGAGTTCACACAAGATGAAACAGAGGGAATGATATGTTACAGACAACAACCAGAGGAGTTGGATGAAATTATATCACTCCCACGAACTATGGTGTATATATAGGAAGCTCTTATTTATAAATTAGGGTAAGAAGATGTCACTGGGTACCAGGCTTCCTCTTGAACTCCCAGGTAGCCTCTAGATTGAATAGCCCACTTGGGCTTGGTAATGGTGCTTGTGTGTTCAACCAGGACTTCGTCACCTTCAGGTGAGACAAGCTGGTCTAGGGGTTAGGTACTGCAATCTCTCTGATTGAAAGGATGGTCCAGGGTGATGGGCCTCTGACTCTGTGGTTTGTTATCCTGTCTCAGTTACCCCTTCTCACAGGCTCTGCAGAGGGGTCTGAGGTTCAGTACTGGCACAGCCTAGTAAAACCCTGAGCCCAGTCTGAATGTGTTTTTTCTGAGTAGCTGACCCAAATGAGTTAATGTGGTTTTGCAGACTTTTGGTTTTGTTCTAGCACATAGATGACCAGAAATGAAACTGGTATAAACTCAGTATCCACTCACACTACAGCATATGAGTGTTCTCCACAAATGTTCCACTGTTCAATCTTTCCAGTTGTCCTTCATACAGTCTTCTACCTGAGCATCTGTTCAGGAGAAGCTGCAAATAATGCCTCTTGTCTATGCTCACAGCATCACCTAGACACTAGATATGAAAATTTTTCAAGGTCTGAAGACACATTAGAGGTCTCTCACATCAGACATATTGGTTTGTGGAGAGAATTGTCCTGCCTCTCAGGATGTAGTCATGCAAAGACTGCTGATATCCTATCTTTATGGTAAGTCACCACATACTTTTACAGCTCCTAAACCACTAATTTTCTGACAGTGTTCTGCTATATTATTCTGTGAGAGATTGTCTCAGATTAGAAAAGTAGTTTTTGCTGACTGGCACTGATGTAAAGAGGCAGATCAGAGGAGAAACTAACAATTGACCCAGTTTTCAAACCATGACCAACATTAGGTGGCAAATCACTGTCTGAACATTCAAATGAGTGCACTCATCCCTAAATATTTCTTTTACTAATCTAAAAGGCACTTGAGGAACCTGCTGCAGGGTAAGGGTGCTGAGCTTTATTGTCTGGATTTGAAAATGGGGCATTTCATCCCAGGAGCACAGAAGCAGCAAGGAGCTCTTGTTGACATTCACTCCAGCCTTGGAGCATCACTTGTAGCAGCCAGACAGTCTCCCTGGGGCAGAGCCTGAAGCAGAGCCAAGGTTCTCATTTTGGGGTTAAGAAAAAGCCTAGAAGTTGGGGACAGAGCTGAGTAAAAGGCATGCAGGAGTGACCAGGTTGGGTTTGGATATTATGAACATTTTCCCAGGAAGAAAGTAGAGGCAGTATTGGTTGAGTTTAATGGAAGAAATGTTTAACAGCTCTCTTGGAATTTGAATTAATATTCAGGTCAGGGTACCTGACCAAGCCACCTCCATCACTCCTTTCATCCTGAAAATCTTCTGCTCATACTCCTGACTTGTTTGACCAGACCCAAGCAAAAAGGATCTGTGTCATTGACACCTGTCTGAACACACTGTGCCTGCACCACAGTTAGATAAGGGAGCTATTTTCTGAACAGATTATGCTTTTGCTTACATATCTAAATATAAATTACTTATTTCTACTTGCGATGACCAAACGTCTGTTGTTAGCTGAGTTGATCCATAGTCCACCTAGTCCTGTAGACTGCCTCTGGACTTTCTTCTTTCTGCATTCTTCTGTACAAATAGGAAAACACATAATTATTTTGTTTAACTTCTTTTCTGATTCACGCTGACAGTGGAAACCCTGGATTATTCTGTTCAGTAATCCATCTCATGATAACTGTATTCACAGAGAGGAACTGGTGTTCCTTGTGAAGGAAGGGCATGTGTTGCTCTCACCTCTCTAAGGAGTTTGAAGCTGTTTATATTTAAGATGTTGCAGGTACATCTGTGCTGAGATATGACTAGTTCTATATAGATAGTACCACATAGAACAGTAGATGGGCAGACAGAAAGATATACAGAAGGATAATTTATGTCCAGATTATTAAAAATTCCTGACACTCACTATTCTCAGAAAAATACTTTTTTTGCTATGAAAAGGAGCAATGGTTTGATATTGCATGATAAATACCTTCCTTAAGAGCAGAAGTTATACAGCATATAGTAGAGTTTGATCCTGTGCAAGTGTTTCTTGACTCAGTCTTCACTTTTTTCACTGCCATGAGGTTTAATATTTGTTATACCTGAACAGATCAAAAGGAGTAACACATATATATGCTTTCTGTGAAAAAACTCCAGTGTCTTCAGTTTTCAGAGGAAGACAAATACCTCCTGATGTTCCTAACTATATTTCAGGTCAATATGAAAAGAAATTTAATTATCAAACAACTGTTACATCAGAGTTCTCTGTGGAAAGCAGAAGGTGCTGATATGTTCCTTGCTCCTGCTTTCTCTTTTGCCAGGAGATACACTGGACAGATAACGTCTGGCACTGGGATCTGCTCTGCTATTTTTAACTCTGAGTGCGAGATTTCCAAGTATCACAAAAACCATTTTATTTTACATGTTTCTAGCACAAGATGCTTAATAAAGCGAACTTCCCAGACATGGGACTCAGCAAACACGCAAACATCTCCTGCTGCAGTCTCACAGAAAACCCAAATGTACAGGTATATCTCCAGGCAGCAGCATCCCAGGAGGAGGCATGAGAGAGACATCTCTGCCTGGCAGTGTGGCCCAGATTAGGTCACCAGCATGGATCCAGCACTGATAATTCTGGCTAGTGCCATGATTACCTTTTGCTGGAACGGTGGTCTTTCCAACCATGGGTGCCAAGTTAACTTGGCACCAAGTGTGAGGAATAGGTGATGGATGTGGTGGATATGATAGTCTCCCTCTCTAGAGGAGGTCAGAGGGTTCTCCATATTGTACATTTCTCCAGGACTGACTCCATAAGGTGCCGAGTTTTCACCACACAGCTGTGACATTCTTTATAGCAACATCAGAATGAAAATACAAGGAGGCCATCATTCTGCCAAGTGGAAGCTTTAGGTGATGGGATATAAACCCACATGCAAACAGATTGTAACTTCATGTTCTCTGACATTTTCCTAAATTCAGTTGAGGACTTAAGTACAGAAAGTCTGTTTTCTAGACTATAGCTTTTTTGGGTGCAGAACTGAAAGACTGCGTCGGACTATTTAAATATTATTTTTTTTCAACTTTTAAAACCCTCATTAGATGGGATCTTCAAAGGTTCTAAACGGAAATGAGGTGTTGACTTTCCACTTAAAGCTCTTCTGAAATATCCCGCATGGATTCATTTAAATGTTGTAATAATATGTAAAATTATTAATTAGAAAGCTGTCTTTTAGCAGTGAGGTCAGGAACAGGGCAGGGGGGCAGCCTGAAATTTCAGACAGGGAGGAACAGCCAAATGGAAAATAAACCAACTGGAGCATTTGAGAGGGAAAGTGTCTTCAGGAAATACTTAGCCATGCAATACATTTCCTGTGTCTTTGAGGGTTCCTGGCAAACCTTCTGGTCTGATGCCTAGAGTCAATCTAAAATTAAGCTGATCAAAAGATAATGCCACATAGCTTTTTGGATTGATTTTTTTTCCAACTTGAATGTCTGTGCTTGCCGTCTATTGGTCGTCTGAGAATTCTGCTCCTGGTAGGAAGCTGAAGGGAGCTGTAGATACCTGCATGCTTGCTCTTTTGCAGTGGGGCACAGTTTAGTCAGATGCAGGTATGTAGAAGGAAGCTGGCCAAGCCTCTGCCTGGGTTCTTTGACGTTTAATAATGGCTGAGAGACTCAGCAGGGTTCTTCTGTGTCAGATCTTAGAGAAACTCTTACAAGCCTTTCACAAATCTTGAGAGAAGATGATGTACAAAATATCTCTAACCTTCTGCCAAAATATGCTGAAATTGTCCTATGGATTCAAAAGCTGTTAAAAAAATTGACATAAAGACACAAAAAGACAATAGCTAAAGGTAACTTCAGGTAGAAAACCTGCAGTGCAGCATTATGTTTGCTTTTCCTTTAGCTGCTAATACTTTACATTTGTTTCACAATACTGTTCCTGTGACTGGGTATCTTTTCTGGGTGACACATTAGCTGCAGAAGGTATTTCAAGAAGCAGAGCATGGATACAAGAAAGGTGAAAAATATTTTCACAGAAGGAGCTGTTCTCACATGTGTGCTTGCACCCCCCACGCCACAGTGGAGATTACAACTAAATAGGAGCTATTCATTTGCTAACCAAGGTTTGATCCGTCTCTGGATCCCAATCAGCAACTCTGCCCCACCAAGTGTCTGAAACACTGTTTGCATTGTTTACTGTATGTGGTACCAGGGAAAAGCTGGTGTTACTGTTATTTAGCACTAGCACTCTCCAGGCTGCCAAAATCCTTGTGCCAGAAAAGAAAGGTCATTTGAACCTCAGTGTCTGACAAAACAAATTCAAAATATCTACTGTGGGAACATGTTTTTTCTTGGGCTGGTCCCATTCTGCAGTCAGAATGGGTAATGGCAAGCTCTTCCCCTCCTGCTGTGTCTGGAGGTGAGTCCTAAAATCCCAATGAATCATTTTGTTTGTTTTGTGATGCCTTTTATTTTTTAATAGACACTCTGCCTTTTGTTAATGACAAAGAAATGGCTCCTTCCATCTCTCCGAATAGCAGTTGCTGCTGCAGGCAGTGTGTGTGTCTCGTGGCTGATGGAGCGGCGGTGGGGTGTGCACCAGGGTTGCATTGACCCAGCCTGGCAGAAGATGCTGATTACAAACCGGTCTCTTTTTGTCCAAATGTCTGCATCAGTTTTATATATACTGCATTGCTGATGAGACATTTAAATGCCACATTGTGGGAGTCACAGCCCACAGAAGTCTGATCCCTACTTGCTGCATGCTTCTCTGGCTAGGTGTCTGAACACCGTTGCTGGGTTAAAATGATTATCTTGGTGAATAAAGGTTAGACTCCTAAATCCATTATGTTTCGGATGTTGATTGCCTACAGCTCCCATTACTTGACACGGACACTGGGGTTGTTTGGTGGCTCTGGGAAATTGAAGCCTTTCTTAGGTAACCACAGTATCACTTGGTGATGGGCAGGAAGATGAACTTGCTTTATTTTTGCCTGTGGTCTCAGGGAGCAAACTATATTTTGGAGAAGGAAGGGAGCCCTTTCTTATAAGCATATCCATCTAAAACAGCCTGTTGCTGAATCACTATAAAGCTGGTACTGCTCCAAATTTCAGGCCTGGCTGGATGTACATGCAAGTGGCATAGTGGCTTTTAGCATTTTCTGTTTCCTGCAGGACCAGGATGGCAGCTTGGCCTGGCTGGAGAGGCACTTGCTGGAGATGTGGTAAGATCAAAGGTCTATGGTCTCTCTTAAGCCCCAGGGCATCCATGTTGGACCATGGCTAGCCCAAGAACATTTGGTAGTCAGAGACTGTCCAGCTGAGTTCCACCCATAACACTCTGTCTCCAGGGAGGCAAGAAATTAAAACAAGGTAGTACACAAAGACACTCCCAATGGAAACTGTGCTTCAAGGGAGTAATCTGGGGCAATTCCCAAGGTTAGGAATTAGCTCCCACTGAGTAGCAAAGATCTGGTTGGGGTTTAGTGCTCCCAAATGCCAAAGTTTAGGAAGGTTTCCACTCTGCTGGATGCAAATTCACTCCTCTTCCAAGCATAGGTAGCTGGGAAGCACCTCACATGGTCCAGCAAGCCTTAAAACATCACATTGCTCCTCTGGTATAAACAAGGAATCCACAACTACAGCTTCAGTGATGCTATTCATTGTTTACTAATATGCCTTTTAATGGTTTCTAAACTAGTGTCATCATACGTCTTTCATGCAATGCCTAAGTTGTAAAAGACCCAGTAGCCCTAATGAGAGAGTAAGGGTATTGGCCTAGTGGTCTAAACACAAGTTTGTATTATCTCTGTAGTCTGGGCTGTAGATATAAATCTAGGATGATACTGACTTCCACCACCCTGAAACTGATAAACCAAGCAGTCTGCTATGCAGAAGTGGCTGATACGTGCAGTTCATGGTGTTTCTTGTAACAATAAGGGTTACTTGGAAGTTCAGTAATCTGAATTAATTTCATTTCTCCAAATGCACTTTTTTGGACTCCCTAGCTTCCTTGATATGCAATGTGCCATGTTGTGCATGAATTTTCAAGTTAATATGATTAATTCAGAACAGCACTGCAGTTCTTTCAAAGATATGAGCAGCTCCTCCTCTTCCCATGTCTGTCCTGGTCTCTTTTCATGGGCCCAAAATTAACTCTGTCCTGTCTTTTGTGCTGCTGGCAGGCTCCCTTTCAGCACTGTCTATGTACTTCATTTACTTTTTTAAAAAAGTATTTTCATGATAAACAAATCCCCTCAGAAGTAGCTGTGACACCTCAAAGAGGTTACCCCTTGGTGCCAGTGGGGGAAGCTCTTTTGCAGAGGTCTGACATCAGCCTAGTGCCATGCACTGCACTGTACCACATGGGTGTTGCCATCCCTCAGCATTGTGGCTGTTTTCTTTGGACATACGACTAGAAAGAGTGTTTTTTTCTGAAGCAGAAGTTGGACAAAACCCTTGTTCATGCCCAGGCATATCCCCTGGAAATGGACTTTCGGTGTGTCATAGCTGCTGAGAAACTTCTACTCTTCCTGGGGAAACTGGCCTCTGCTGTTGCCGTGGGACTCCCTAATTGTCCTGACAGGGACATACAGTGGCACTTTCACATATCTGCATTAACCTTCATATGAAGACTGAAAGCCATGTTGCCAACCATGATGACCTGGATTCTTCTGATCCCTAACGCTGGAATGGATCAATGTTATTTACCTTGTTCTTGCAGTTCAGGCAGGATTCAATATTCAAGTCAGAAATATTTGTCAGTCAGGGATAGACTACAGATGTCTTCAGCTTCCTATTCAGGGGTTAACTAGGAAACCCAGGAACCTTCTTTAAGCTTATTCTGTAAGTGCCAGCCCAGCACTATATATCAATAACCAAAACATTGGTGCTGTAGCAGCTTATTTGCAATATAACAGCTGAGTATGGACACACGTTTTGGTGACTTCAGGGAAAGTTTTGCATGTAGAAGAAGGGTAATAAGTGGTGCCTTGTTTTGATACGAAACAAAATCAGAGTAAGTAGCAACACTGTGATGGATCTTCGTATGGGGTGTGTTCTTGAAGAACAGCTGATCATCAACTAAGTGGAAGATCCCATCATGAAATGTAGGAAACAACTTTCACAGGTGACTGTGACCAGAGATTTTAAAGCAAAAAATGAGATAGATATGAGAAAATATTGTTCTGAGTGCCTGACTGCTCTCTGTACCTGTTCTTCTAAAACAAAGGTGCTTACAGTTCACAAGGGCAGAGAATAAAAAAAAAACAAACAAGATTGTGCCATGCATTTCAAGAGTCTCTTTGCAAGTACCTCTGATCCACTGAGGGCTAGTATACTTCAGCTTTGCCTTCCCTTCCAGGAGGAATGAAATAATATTAGTAAGGAAATGTACCTGCAGCTTACCACCAACCAAGCCATAGACAAGGCCATCAGCACAAAGACTTCTGTGGCATAGCCTAGTTTGCAATCATCAATGCCTGTTCATAATTGTCAAACCCTGGTGCAGCACTTTCCCTGCCTGCTGGGGAGTATGCACGTTCTGTTCAGATTTGGCTTCAAGCCCAGAGCAGTCTGGGTTTTGTTTTCCTTTTGCGTGAACATGGAGAAGATTTTCCAGTAGGATGGGTGGCTTAGCAGATAATGCATTGGCCTTTCAAAGTTGGAAATGTGGTCTGGGTTCAACTTGAGGTCTCAAGCAAAGTGATATTACAGGTCTAGGAAATTCACAGTCTTTTTTGTATAATAATTTGTTTGCTGAAAATTTGTCTCTGATTTGTCCTGCTCAGGTTACTGTATTTAGAGCATGATGCTAGAAAGGACATGGTCTTATATCAGCCCTAGCTACTTCCAGTGAACACGATGGTCCTGCCACTGGCCTGCCATTCCCAGTTCTGGTGGAAAGAAGAGATTACTATTGTGTCTGATGAAAAGCTGTAGTTTATTGGCTTAAATATTTCCTCAGTAAGGTGGGCCTGACTCTGCTCACATTGACTCACTGTGAGTTTTGCTGTTAGTTACAGTATGAATAAGATGGTAGCCCACTATTTTACCAGAAGACAGCATTACCTGTGAATCCCAAGCAGTCTGAGCAGCATCCTCAGGGCTCAGGGTGCTAACTTTGCACTGAACTTAGTGTGGCTGGGCTGTGCATCATTAGGGATATAAATAGATGATAAGACTGCAGAATCCCCATGCAATGGGCCTCAGAGATTGCCCTCAGTGGTGATGGTTCCTGAGCCCCACCTAAGGCAAAAGCTTAAGAGTTCTCTGCCCTTGCATGCACTATTGATCAACATGGAAGCAGCACAATAAGTATCTGTTGCAAGCATTCCTGGAGGGCTGACCAGTGTTTTTCTTCCAGCCAGTGTAGACTTTATTGAGGCATATGACAGGACTCACCTACGATAAGGAGAGCTATGAATGGCTGATACCGGCACAACAGGACTGTTTAGCACTATGCTCTTTTACTGTGAAAGGCAACACTTCACCTTCCCAGAAAAGTTTTCTAAAGCTTGTTACACCACCCATTAGCCAGTGTTACTGCTCCTGTCTGACAGAAGCACATTGTGGGATGCTGCAGAGGATGGATGCACATCAGTGGAAGAGCTGACCCTGCTTAACCTGAGCTCAAACTCTGAGCTGACAGGGGAAACATTGATTTAGGTCTGGAAATCATAGCTGGGTTTGTGTTTTGCTGAGCTAGAGGCAGCATGCACTAAGTGATATTGCTGTGAGCTCACCCATAAGACCTTCCTTCCTTTCTGGAAAAACAGAGCTCTGAATGTACTGAAAAAAAAAAAAAGGTTCAAACCCAACCCAGCTGATTAAGTTTCATCATCAGAGAGTGTTACAGTGTTATTGGGATCCAGCTATGGCAGCGAGCATTGCTAAAGCAGACCAAAGGCATGGATATGACAGATGGTTTAATCTAATCTCAAAACATAGGTAATGTCTTATCTGTGCTACCATGTTAACTCTTCAGTTGCTGGATTCAGGAATAACTCCTCTGCAGTTGAATCCACTCACTTTGCTTCTTATTATGGTGTGACCGGGGTCAGGACCATCAGTGAAATAGTCCTTGTTATCTGGATCATCACAAACCAGAGCTTTATGGGGGAACAGATACAGGATTCAGGCTTTCCCCTGTTAAAGGTCTGACAAAAGAAAACCAGATGCTCAAACAAGGATGGTGGTTTATACAAACCAAAAATCTCCTGGATTTGTTGAGGTTTGTGAGAGCAACCCCACAGGGCCTGCCAAAACCGTGACAGTATCTCCTGCCCTGTGCCTAGATGATGGGATACATCTTGGAGGTGTATGGGGAATGAGATGGCATCTGGCTCTCCCTCTCCCCAGGGGCATCCCTCGCATATTCCCATATTTTCTTTGGCCCTCTCCTGGAGACATTTTAGAGCAGGTTAATCCTTTTCTTCCATATCAGAACCTTGATACTTATTTGCAGTCATTTCCCCACGAGTTACCAACCTGGGAAAAAACCCCCTGCTGTTATTGGCCACAGTTGCCTGGCATTGATCTGCTATCATCAGCCAACCCACAGTCCTTGTACTAGCTGTGGATGGCTCCCTCCTTTCCAAAACAGTCCATGTCATTTGGATCTGCACAGTCTGTCTCTTCCCCTCAACCTTCAAAGACGTGACCAAATCTCACTTTTGACATTCAGTGAAGCTTGTCCTGACTGAATTTTTTTAATCCTGTAGAAAACCAGCACTTTAGAAAGCAATAGCTGTTAGGTACCTGGTGGGCTGAGGCCACTGCCCATTGCAGAATCACAGAAGGTAGGCATCGGAAGGGATCTCTAGAGATTATCCAGTCCAATCACCCTGCTAGAGCAGGTTAGCCTGGATCAGTTTGCACAGAAACACATCCAGATAGTTTTTTAAAATCTCCAGAAAAAGAGACTCCACAACCTCTCTCGGCAGCCTGTTCCAGTGCTCTGTCGACCTCACAGTAAAGAAGTTTTTCCTTGGATTTAGGTAGAACTTCCTGTGTTATTTCTTCTTTGTTTGTTGTTCCTGTGCCTGTTGCTTCTTGTCCTATCACTGGGCACCACTGAAAAGAATTTGGCCCCATCCTTTTGACACCCACCCTTTAGACATTTATAAGCATTGATAAGATTCCTTCTCAGTCTTCTCCAGGCTAAACTGCACCAGGTCTCTCACTCTTCCCTCCTAAGAGAGATGTTCCAGACCCTTTATCAACTTTGTGTTTCTTCTCTCCAGTAGTTTCCTGTCTCTTTTGAACTGGGGAGTGCAGAACTGGACTCCAGATGTGGCCTTACTAGGGTAGAATAGAGGGAGAGGAAAAGTCTCTCAACCTGCTGGTCACACACTTCTTAATGCACCCCAGGATACCATTAGACTTCTTGGCCACAAGGGCACATTGTTGTCTGATGGTTAACTTGTCTACTAGGACTATCAGTTCCTTCTCTGTGAAGCTGCTTTCCAGAGGGTCAACCCCTAACTGGTAATGGTGAGAGGGGTTATTCCTCCCCAGGTACAGGACCCTACATTGGCCCTTGTTCAACTTCATGAGGTTCCCCTCTGACCAACACTCCAGCCTGTCCAGGTCTCACTGGATGGCAGCACAGCCTTCTGGTATGTCAGACACTCCTCTCAGTTTTGTATCATCAGCAAACTTGCTGAGGGTACACTCTGTCCCTTCATCCAGGTCACTGATGAATGTCACCTCTGACTGTTCTTTGCTTCCCTGGCTCTCTGTATCTCCCTGTTATTAATTTAAGTGAAAATCCTGCTAGGCAGGGGTTTCTTTCTTCCTGTCTTTGTACAACAGGTAGCCCAATGGCTTTGTGGTTGGCTATAAAAAACATGATTGGTAACACTAACATTTTGATAAAGGTGAATAAAAGGATTTTTCATTATGTCATTCTCTTTCCAATAAATTGCTAATATGTTGTGTGTAATATATGCACAAAGGTCTTATGTCAGCTCCTTTTGATTTAGGCTTTCAGGAGAAGGAGCCATTCAAACAAAAATATCCTTATGAAGCATGAGTGCCTTTTTGTGCCCAGAAAGTAAAGTGAAAATTGAGCAGTGACATATAAACATTGACAAGTGCAGTCCTGCCACCAGTGATGCTCTTGTTTTTTTACTTAATTTCCCTTCTGTGCTCAGGACTAGTGTCACTGTGAAACGCTGACACAGTGCTCCCAACTGATCGTGGCTTTGCTGAGTCAGAAGGAAAAGGGGAGACCGTAAAGCAGGACACTCTCTTAAGTTCATTAAGTTTCTTAGGCTGTTGAATTCACATAATACCTGGCTTGACACTTCCACCCCATGTCTGCCCTTCTGTGGCAGTTCATGCTAGTATTTGAACTCTGTTAGACGTCCTTTGTGTGCAAAACTCCAGATCTCTAGAATCCTAAACTTTTTAATCTAAGCTTAGCTTCCTCTTTTATTGTTTGGGTTTGTTAACTGGCTACAGTCATCCTTCTCAAGTCCCAATAACCATTTTTCATCCCCCTTGTTCTTTTTCCACAGGAAAGCCGGGAAGAAAGGCATTTTCAGCAAGGCCTCCCTCCTTGCTGGGTTTCGTGCACAGACTTTAATCATTGCCTTGCCTGGAAAAGGGAAAGAGCTTTTCTTAGTACGTCCTACAGCAGTGTGCAAAGACTTCCCCCCTTTTCCCTTCCTACTCATTAAAGCACAATTGTTGACTGCTCTGGGGTCCCTGTGGGTAAAGCTTGTTTGTAATGTCAATTACCTTGAGTTTATGAGTTAAGAGCTGTTGCCGGTCCTCTGGAAAAAGGAATCCTTCATTTAGCTGTCACTGGCATACACTGCAGTTCATTCGGCCAAAAGGAAATGGGGATTAAAGGCCTGATCCTTCTCCCACTGAAGGCAGTGGCATGGCTCCTGGCGAGAACAATGGGAGCAGACCCCGGCCTCAGAGGAGAGGGTGGTCCTAGCTAGGGTGCTCCCCTGCTCCCCCTCTCCCTGAAGTGAATGATAATAATTACTGCAGGAGCCTCTGTTTGGTGCACTTCCTCCAATTGTTCCCAAGCCCTTATTTTGCTTGGTGCTCAGAAAGGGTCATTTGTTTAGTTGGATAGCAAAGCTTGTCTAGAATCACTTAATGTTTTCCTGAAATGCTTGAAAAGATGGGCGATCACCTCAGGGAGAGGCAGTGACAATGGCTAAACGAGACTCTTTGCATGTTTTGGCCTGTCCTAGTCAAAGTGATAATGACAGTTGACAATGTTGGTGGCACAGAGCCACATTTTTGATCAGGTATAAAGAAGCTGTGACCTCATTGCCAGCCAGAAACTTATACAAGAATATCCTGAGACAGCTTTCACAAGCTCTATTTGAGGCATTAGGACAGTTCACCTTGCTGCTAACTATGTGCTTTGATAAAAGTTCATTTTTTGTTTGATGCATTGGACAACTGGATCCAGCAGAGCCCTTGGCTTGGGATGCTGCAAGAGGATACCTCATATTCTCTCAAGAGCAAGCATCTGACTTGTGGCACCACCCACTGCCTGGCCTGGTTCCCCATTGTTCTGGAGGTATATATTTGGTGCAATATTGCTCTGTTAGGGGAGTGACATGAAAGAAAATGAAAGAGGGAGGTCCTGTCAGGAACCTGAAGCTACTGAAGGCACAGTTATGACACTTTTCACCCCAGGTGCCTTTCTTGTCAGCTGGGATGTGCAGCTTGCAGCTCTAATGGGAAGGAAAAAAACACATTTGTTTCATGTTTTGAAAACTAGGCTCTATCACATCACATCACAATGTGTTGGTATAATCAAGAAGATTTTCGGCCTGGTGTGCAAGCCTTGCTTGCAAATGCTTCTTCTGCTGCTGGTAAAACACTGGGTGTTTTTTGTTTTTGTTTTTGTTTTTTTCCATCTTGAGAATGCTTTTGGAAACATTAACAGCTGAGATTTAATTTCTGAGAAAACCAGGAGCTCCACACTATGTCACAAGTTCAAGAAACAACAGTTGGAAAGTGCAGAAATATTTTCTGTAGCAGAAGATATTTTCAACCTAGGAGACCACACCTCTTAATAATGATTCCCTGCATTTCTTTTGACCTTCCATGTGAAGGTCTTAAGTTGCTGAGAAGGCATTAAACAAACCTTCAAACACATCCAGTGAGGAATTCTAGAGCTACTGCTTTTCTCTTCAGAGAAAGGATGTCAAGGTACAGAAAGAAAAGCAAATATTTAAAGTTGTGCTGTGGACCTGTGATTGCAGTAAGCCCCAAGGGAAGATGAAACTGAAAGGTACTTCCATGTATGAGTCTCCTAGATATTTTGTACTGGAAATGTGGAATGATCTCCTTCCAGTTTAAATGGTGTCTTCCAAATCTCTTGTGCTCAAATAGCAGTATATTTCTATAAAACTCCTCTTGGAAGAGTGATGGTCTTTTTTTGATCTTTGAATTGCCATCAATATTCCTCACTGGTAGGAAGTCACTGATGATGCATAGGCTGTATTATAGACTTAGTAAAAACTGAGCATTTTCAAGATCTTCTTGAGAAGTTCAGAAACATCATGATATCAGTTGTTTTTTTAAATTAGCCATGAGTACCTCTTGAGTACTCAGTTCCTGTGGAGCCCCAGAGTTCATTTGCTTTAGGTTTATGATTTCATTGAAAGGGTCACCTATTACATCATTAAAGACCCTGCTAAGAGTCCTTTGCTTTGAGGCAGGGAATTCCTCACTACTCATGCACAGCTCTTAGGTTTCTCTAGTTGCAGGCAGCAAAACTTCCATTTTTTCACACTGAAAATGTATTTCAGTGGCATCAGCTTAATAACCTAACCCAAGATCTGATTCCCACCCCAAAGAGAAAGTTAAATAAACTTTCTGAGCCTTCTGAATTTCAGAAAGAAAATATTAAAAGATCGAGGTAGCTTTCACCTGCCACTCCTGTTTTCACCTGATTGTGTGACTCCCTTATATGTAGTGCTCTTGCATACGAGCAAGTAGCAGTGACACAGCAAATCATCATGTGCCAGCTGAGCCATGGCAACCTCAGTAGATGTTTGCTACGTATGCTTTTGGTCTGTGCCATATGTGAGGTAATGAAAGAAGCTTAAAGTAAAACAGGTTAAAAATGCAGACATGGACAGTTACAGAGGTTTAGCTGACATAATGTAACTCCTTAAGCTCCATACATAGAGGGTGTGTAAGCTGAACCCTTGAGTTGGTTGCTCACAAAACTCGATCTGTTCACTGCACACACACAGAGGTTGCAAGGCACAGCCAGCACTTTTCAAAAGACACTAACCCCAGTGAGTCCAGCCCACTGCCTGCTTCCTTCTGCGCTCTCAGACAGATGGTGATTTTTCTAGATGCAGATGAAAGGATTGATTGGTCTGATCTTACCAGATATGTTGATGATATGGTGAAATGTGTTTATGTCAATATACATTGATTTGGCACATTGTCATTTCCAGTGATCCTTGCTAAGCATTTTAGCTAAGTAATTTTGCAGTAACAGCATGCTGAAAGTAAGATGGGCAGGGTAGAAAACCTGTGCTGCTCACTGAAAACAAAACAAGACCAGGCTATAGTTATCTTATATACCAGTTGCTCCAGAATGAAACAATACTGGATATTTTTATTTAGTAATATTTTGATGAGAAGCCATGGAGTCTAGAGTTCAGAGGGCAAGAGCAAAGGATTTCACTGTGCTGTAATCCTTCCTGAGCCATGGGCTTGCAGGGTGACCTTGGGGGTGATACTTGATCAGTCTGCTCAGCCTTAGGCAAGAGGCAGCCAGACCGTCCCCTGCCAGCCCAGATGTCAGTGTCCAGCTTTTAAAGTGATGCTTCCCTTCTCCCAGCAGAAATATCTGATGATAGGTTATTATGCAATGATCAATACTTGGTTCCTGGTGCATTGCTAATTAGTAATTAACATCGTTATGAGTGCTTTGAATTTTAAAGATGTGCCAGAGGAAAGTTCACTGTTAATAACAATGGTCTGGTGTATTAAATGAATGTGGGGTTTGGGTGCTCCATTGCCAGATTCTCTGCAGTTTTGTCCTGGGACTCGATCTCTTCATGTTTACTGTTTCCCCACAGTGATACAGCTGAGAAAATGCTTAATCGTGGCTTGTCAAGGTCTGCAAGGTAATATTATTCTGAAGTACAACTGGTTTTGGTTTGTTGGTTAGTGTCTGTTTGTTTGTTTGTTTGTTTGTTTGTTTAAAAGACAACATTAGTGGTTTTGAATTAGAAAAAGCAAGTGTGGTTACTTAGAGGCTGGTATCTCAGCCCAGAGGGAGGAAGAAATGTGGTTCCTACACAGAGGCACCCAATTCACTTCTCCACACCCACCTGGCATTCAGCTCCCACTCTTGAAGGGTGCAACTCCCCTAGATGTCCTGGATACCCAAAGACAACCAAAATGAGCCTGGAGACCTAAGTGTTAGGCTTAATCTCTAGTGGCCTGATTTTAAGAGATGTGGAAAAGTCACAGCAACTGGTGAAGCTGAGGTAGAAAACAAATGTGTTTACCCATTTGTTAGGTTGGTTATTTGGCTTTATTAGGCTTGTTCACTAGCTACAGTGAAGAATAGCTGAGGACAGTAGGTCAGTGGAAAACCTCTCTGATCACATGCAAATGGTAGGATTGCCAAAACTACCAATAATGGCTGATCCTCCTTTGGAGGAAGACATAATTCTAGATGCTGGTGGCACTGTGGTCAAGGGGACCCTTCTTCCTACACAATGAAATGCACACTTGTGGCAAGAGCTATGAGGAACTTGTGGTAATAGGTAATTCAGCTTATCAGAGTAGGGTGGTTGGTTTCAAAGCTTGCTGTGAAGAGTAGTTAAAGTGAACTTCCCTTATCACCAACTTGTTAGTGATAGCCAGAAACTGATTGCCTAATTTAGGTCCTTGTGATTGTGGCAAGCAGGATGAGATTTAATCTCAAAAGTCATCTCTTTAGAGCACTTCTGTATTTTATCTCCTTCTTCTTACTTCCATGGTACTGGACTGGCTTTTTTTTTTTTTCAGTAGAACAAAACATTGGCTGGTCAAAACCAATCAACTTTTCTGTAGCTCTGTTTGCCACTTTTCTGAAACCACTGAAATGTTACAACCCTAGATAAAGATCTCTCTTATTCCCCCTAAGATTTTTGTAATTCTTATAATTTCTCATCTTAAGGCTAGTTCTTAGAATAGCAATCATACAACAGTCTGTCAGGATGGACTGATCTGAACTGACTCACAAACTCTAGGAATTGGCTTGTGATTGAAAGGATGAGTCAAACTGCTCTTTTTGTACTAAAATCACTGAGGAGTGTGTGCTGAGAGACTGGAATAGTATTTTCACACTGGTTTAATGAGTGTCAAGAGGAAAAGAACAGCCTCTTCTCACTCATGCCTTGTGATAGGACAAGGGGGAATGGATGTAAGCTGGAGCATAAAAGGTTCCACCTTAACATGAGGAGGAACTCCTTTACTGTAAGGGTCACAGAGCACTGGAATGGGCTCCCCAGAGAGGTTGTGGAGTCTCCTCTGGAGATTTTCAAAACCTGTCTGGATGCGTTCCTGCGTGACCTGTGCTAGGTCCTGCTGTGGCAGGGGGGTTGGACTTGAAGATCTCCAAGGTCCCTTCCAGCCTCTTACACTCTGTGATACCTGTGATAATTTTAACCATGTGACAGAAGTGATAGAGCTGGTGATAGAGGAGGATGCTGCATGCATGCTGTGTTTGAAAGAGAGTAAATTGTCTCTCTCTTGTTTGTCTCCTGAAACATATCCCCATCTCCATGGAAGGATGTTCTTTGTGCTTGTGTAATGTGTGATGGTGCCCTGGTGTGGTCATGAGGTCTCAGCATAAGCTGCTGAGGCAGGCAGGGCTCTGGGCAACTAAAGACATAGCACAGGCAGTTCAGACATGGTGCTCAAATTGGTTGCTTGGTCTTCACTGGCAACCTCTCTTCCCGCATCTCCCAAGTTAAAAGAACAGAAGGTGGGGACCAGGGTGACAAAGTCCCTCCCACTGTAAATGAAGATCAAGTTTATGACTACCTGTGGAACACAAGCCTATGGGACCAGACAAGATGCATTCCAGAGTCCTGAGGGAACTGGCTGATGTAGCTGCCAAGACTCTCCATTATATTAAAAAAGTTCTAGAGGTCAGGTGAAGTCCCTAGTGGCTCAAAGAAGGGACACATTACACCCATTTTTAATATAGGTAGAAAGGAGAACCCTGGGAACTAATGACCTGTCAGCCTCACCTCTTTGCCTGGGAAGATCATGGAGCAGATTCTCCTAGAAGCTCAGATAAGGCACATGGGGGCAAGGAGTTGATCAGAGGCAGCCAGCATGACTTCACTAAGGGCAAGTCCTGACTGACCAACCTTGTGGCTTTATACAATGGAGGGACTACATCAGTGGACATGGGAAATGTGATGGATGCCATCTCTCTGGAATTCTGCAAGGCCTTTGACATGGTCCCCCACAATATCTTCCCTGCCAAGTTGGAGAGTTACAGTTTGACGGGTGGACTGTTTAGTGAATAAGGAATTTGCTGGATGGTCACATCCAGAGGATAGTGGTCAATGGCTCAAAGTCCAGATGGAGATTGGTGACAGATGGTGTCCCTCAGGTGTCCATACTGGCACCAGTACTGTTTAATATTTTCATCAGTGATATAGACAGTGGGATCAAGGGCAGCCTCAGCAAGTTTGCAGATGACACCAAGCTGAGTGGTGCAGTCGATACACCAGAGACATGGGATGTCATCCATAGGCACCTGGACAAGCTGGAGAAGTGGGCCCAGGTAGACCTCAAGAGGTTCAACAAGACCAAGTGCAGGGTCCTGTGGCTGCATTACAATCCTCATTATCAATACAGGCTGGGGAATGAGGTCATAGAAAACAGCCCTGCAGAAAAGGACTCGGGGATTCTGGTGGATGAGAAACTGAACATAAGACAACAATGTGCACTTGCAGCCTAAAAGGCCAATTGCATCCTGGGCTGTATCAAAAGAAGTGTGACCAGCACATCAAGAGAAGTGATTCTGCCACTCTACTCTGTTCTGGTGAGACCTCACCTGGAATACTGCATCCAGCTCTGGAGCCTTCAACACAGGAAGAGCATGGACCTGATGCAGCAGATCCAGCTGAGGGCCATGAAAATGATTAGAGGGCTGGAACAGCTCTCCTATGTGAGGATGGGCTGAGGGAGTAGGGGTTGTTCAGCCTGAAGAAGAGAAGGCTCTGGGAAGACCTTATAGAGGCCTTTCAGTATCTGAAGGAGGCCTCCAAGAAAGCTGGAGAGGGACTGTTTACAAAGGCATGTAGCGATAGGGTCAATGGTGTCAATGGTTTTAAACTAGAGAAGGGTAGATTTAAAGTGCATGTTAGGAAGTTCTTTACCATGAGGGTAGTGGAGCACTGGAACAGGTTGCCCAGGGAGGTGTTAGAGGCCCCATCCCTGGAGACATTTATGGTCAGTATTGATGAGGCTCTCATCACCCTGATCTAGTTGAGGATGTCCCTGCTCACTTCAGGGAGGTTGGACTAAATGACCTTTAAAGGTCTCTTCCAACCCAAGGCATTTTACGATTATGTGATTCTAAATGTTTAAAATAACTGTTAGATGTGTTTGGGAAGGAGAGGGAAGTAGAGAGTTTGGCCCTGGAAAGCTTTACTATTTCTTTGGCAGCAGAAAGCAAATCTATCAGACTTTGAACAGAATGGGGCCCATCAGGGCAGTTCACAGGCCCTGCCAAATATGGGGGGGTAGGTCCTTTGACTAAATTGGTCCATCAGGGTGAGAGTAGGCTGCCAGGCCATCCTTACCCTCCAGCAGCATCCATCTGAATTGCACAGTGGTTCTGATTTTCATTGCAGCTCTGAGCTCTCACCTCTACTGCTCTCTACACTTCTGTTGTACTTGCTCACGTTTATCTTGTGAAGATCAAGATGTACTTGAACTTTAGAAATAAAAACGGAAATTTGAACAGGAAACATGGCAGATTGACATGTTCCTCATTGTCACTGCTACATTTGTTAGACATATGTTTAAAAAATCAAAACATTGCAGTATTCAAAGCACTGGGGGTGGGGACAAGGAGGGACACCCATCCATGCCCCACCCAGGGTGTTTATTCTTGAGGATGATTCATCTGTAGATGAAACTACAGAGCCAACTATAACCGATGCTGAAAGTACTTAGTTACTGCTCAGAGATTTCCTGATTGAAATCCCAGCTCCTCCTCAAACATGACATGAGATTACTGTACATGGAAAACACCACAGACTAGATTATGATCTCTAGGAAAAACAAATAAAAACCAAGCACAAAATGCAGGCTGACTACACATATCAGTTTTGGAGGTGGAGCACTGACTGTATTCTGTTGGCAATCTGATAGCCTGCAATTTAAGGTAGTCCCTTGCTGGGCTTCCAAGCATCAGGAAATCAAAACTGAACTGCCTTAACTTCATTAACATGACATCTCTACTGAACTTGTGCAGCAGGTGTGTGTTGTCCCACATGCATCACTTTTACTGGGCAGTAGGGTTGACTGGCATGCACATCTAGGAGCTCTGTCACCTGTCTTGTGCAGTCAAGTCCCAGTGCATGCAGATCAGCAGCTCATGGACTGTGTTTCTGATGTGGGGCACACCAGGTTGCTTTGAGCTTCCTCAGTGCTGGTAAGATAGAGCGACCCCTTATAAAGAGTGAAAAGGACCTAAGAATTGCAGGCCTTTCTCATGCTACCTGGTAAAAAGAAAAGATAGATGGCTTGCTACTCACAGCTTCTCTGGGATCCTTCTTCACTAATGAGTCTCTTGAGAGGGCTGACCTCATTCTGCTATTGCAGTGCCTTCAGATGGATCCTTATGGGGTGATTTCCCCTTGATACCTTGGCTCCTGTGGACTCTTCTATCAACATTAACTTCAAAATAACTCAGAAGAAGGAAGTACCTCAGAGAAAAGTTGTGCTCCTAACATAACTGTCCCCACACCTGAAGGATTCAGGTTCATAACATTAGGAGAATCTCTGAATGGGGTCCTTTTAGAACAACAGCAATGTCATGGATATGGGACTTCCCATGACATTTTAATCCTCCTAATTAAATCTGTCTGTTGGCATAGCCTCTTTCTGCCACAAATGAAAATGGGAGAGAAACTGCAAGAAAGGTATGTTCATTACCAGGCAGTTAATTGGCCTGGGATTAATTTTTTATTTAATTTTTGAGAAAAAAAAGTCTTCTCACAGATGAAATTAAGTGCTTGCAGAAGAGATAAGGACCTTTCTAGTACTCAGTGAATGAGAGGAGAGATTCTGTCATTGGCTTGTAGCTGTGTCCTTGTCCACCTAACTCTGCTCTTATCCATGTGGTAAGAGTCTACTGTGTTAGATGCAGAGCTCTGGAATGAGGTTTTAAAGTGCTTTTGTCAGGCCCTCAATAAGCTAGTCAGCATGAATGTGACACAAATGTATTGCAGCAAAACTGTGCTGAGGTGGATTCAGAGCTGCTGGACTGAAAACCTCTTGATGGTCCCAGGCTTGGAGGATTATGTCTATATTTAAAGCTGTTTGTAGGAGCCACAGATTGCTTACTTTCTCTTTATGGATAGAAGGACACAGAGGAATGGAGTTAGCTTTGATCACATTGTGTTCTTGAAGAGTGACCTTCTTTTGAAGAATCAAAACCTAAGAAACTCTTCTTGGACACACAATAGTGCCTCCTTCTTGTAAGTCACACTGGTCTTTTAAGAAGACTGTGAGTCTTGTGATCATGGGGGCATTGCTCTCCAGAGAAAATTGCAAGGCCTCTGGAAACAGTCACCCAGAACTACTTCTGCAAATAACTTTTAGAAGAAAGGAATTTTCTCACAAAAACTGGGAGAAAAGAGTTCATACATTTCTGATCCTTCATCTGTCCTGCTGATAAGCTTAAAGAGCTTATTCTTCTGGTGGTAAGTTTCTGTGAGATAATACCTTTTCTGTGAGCTTCCAGGGAAAGAAGCACTGAAACAAGTACAGGCAGATCATAGAATAAACACAGGATGTAGGTGGTTTCCCAATTTCTTCACTTTTAAAAACTTTTATGGCCTGCCCCTTGTAAATTTGGCTAGGTCAGTGAAGGCTGTATTGTGACAAGCTTTACTGTGGTTCATGGTGGTTGATGAGAAGGTGTAAACAACCCCTGTTTTCACATCTGTTCTTCGGCAAGAGAGAGCAGTTTGTCTTTTCAAAGTTTCTGTGTTTGAACACGCTCCTTCCATGGCTGCTCGTGGTGCTTTTCCCATCTCCATGCATTACTAGGCTGCCTGCTAGACCTATTGAGGTCCAGTTCTTTTGGCTGAGGGCAGGCATCCCTAGAAGACAAGATACTTATCCCTCTGCTGCTGATGGACATAACACAACAACTTGTTTTCAAATTAAGCACCAGTAGTATCTGGCCTGTATACGGGCTTGACTCTTATTGTTGAGCTAGAGAACCCAGCTGTGGAGAAGAGAGGCATACATATTGTAGACACCGGTCAATCTACATGAGGGCTACCTTGAGAAGTTCACTGGCACGGTTATATGTCTTCTGGTGTTAAGATGTCCTCTGAATTTATTTAATTCTGTTTCCATGCAGTGTATACTTGCAATGGGATTTGGGAAATGAAATCTCTGTTGCATAATAAAACTACTCACAGGATGATCACTCTGGTATAACTAGGAGATAATATATTGACATAATTATGTAATCATCTGCTCTGTTTAACCCTCAGCATTTCCAATAATGGGGCTAGCCAATACTGACTTCAAGTGTGATTTTCCTGTGATCAGAGTCTATCTGGTGGGAAGATGGTGGAAGCAACTAATCAGTTTCTTAAGTTTTCTGTTTCCTAATTTATCCTTCTAGACTGGATTTTGCTTGGAGTTCTTTTTTTTTTAGGCATTCTTTCAGGAAGGTTTCCAAAGGTAACAACTGGAGTCACCTAAAATAAGGACTATATTGCAATTTCAAAATATTTCCATAAATAGGTGTGGGAGAAGGAAAAGGGAGAAGCCCAGAGCGGCTGTGTCTGCACTGGCTTTCTCTTAACTCAGCATTATTGTAAAGAATGTCACCCAGTGAAACTCAGTGCAAATGTTTTTTTTATTTCAACTGTGATATGCTGACTAAAAGCTGAAGGTATTGCCCTAGAAGAGAGAAGTATTTATTTCTTCTTATGATACTTTCCAGTAAAGTGATGATATGCAAATTCCACATTGGAATTTTCTATGTATCCTCCAAAGACTGACATCCTAGCCAGCTCTTCCTGGAGTTGTCAGCTCAGAAAGAAAACTGAGCCTGTAATGTGTCAGTCTGATCCCCACTGAGAGGGCAGGCTCCAAAGGGAGAGCAAAGATTTAAAAAGGAAAGAGTATTAATATGCTAGCAGGTCATATGATATGTAGCATAATTTCTGGGGTCTAGGGTTGATTTTCTTGGCTATGCATGTGAGACTGACAAGTCCACTTGGTGACATGAAGTGCTAAGTTTTGGTTATAATAAATGATCTTGCCTGCCATTCCTGTGTCTGTCTGACTTTTGTACTTGCTTTTCCACTCTTTATTTTACAACACTGAAAGCAGTAAGTCCCATGTGTAGACTCTGATCACAACCAGCAGAGTGCTGTGAAATAAACAGGTGGAAATGCTAATCTCACATGCACCACAGTAAATCTAGAGTATCTCCCTACCAACTCCAAGCTAGAGCTTTAAACTGGTAGCCTACTTGAATTTTGTTACATTCTCTGTGGTTTGTGGTTTTTGCTTCCTATGCTATGTGAAAAGGGACACCAGGTCTAAGGAGGGAGGCTTGATCTCTCTTAAATTAAAATTACTAGATGTTATGAGATTGGAGAGGTGATTCTGGTTAGTTCCCTGGGACTTGTAGCTGTGCTGGCTTAGTAGATTTCGTGTTGCCTTTTGTTTGACTTAGCTGTTTTCCCACTGTGGTTTATGGAAGAGCAACACACAGGAGAACATCGTTGTCACAAGGAGTAGCAAGAAAAGTTCAGCACCATGCAGTATTAAAAGGAGAAGGGAGCATTTTAATGTGTTTCAACCAACATGCACACAAAACACCCTCCTTTACTTAGGCTAGACAGGTCCCTGGGCCCAGAAGAATAAATGACATGGCTACACCAGTTCACGTCCATGTCCTGGGAGATGCATCCATAGATGTACACTCTCCAGCGTTAATACAAAAAAACCCCAACTTTTCTTTTCTATTGTGGCCGCTGCTTTTCTTCTCTCGGGGTAAGACTCAGCTTCTGAGTCACAAACTTACTCTTCAGACAACCTACAGTAGCCTCAAAACGGTGGAATGTTGTAAAAATGCAAACATGTAAAATGAGAAGACATCTAATGCCAACCTTTTGGTGGAGACCAGATTTAGGCTTAAGACAGCTGGTGCCAGAGCATTTGCCTGTTACTGTTCCTAGCCTCTGGAATGCCTTGCAAGAAAATATCAGAGCAACAGAATCAATTAGTGATCTTAAAAGCAACATTACGACTTCTGGATGACATGATCATTTTTTACTTGAAAGAACATATTTTATGAGCTGAACTGCTAGCTGGAGAGATGCAATGTCATTGTTACAAGGAAGAGGATAAATCAGAGTAAAAAAACCCACAAAACCATCAAAATTATTCAGATGAGGATTTGCTTTTATGCTGTGTTTTGCCATCTGGGACTAAGGAAGAGGAAAGCAGGCGGTTTCCATATGACATGCGTAGATTCGTACCTGCCTCACCATGTTCAGATGAGTTATGACTAGGAGTTTACTCTCATCTGGTCTTTAACCCAGACTACGTGCCAGTGCAAGGTAGTCAGTGTGCATAAGAATTCCCCTCAGACATCTAAGAGGATGACACCACCTTTTATCCAAACACATAAAAATATACAGGACAATTTGCTTGATCTTTTTTTTTTTTTTTTACCACAGTAAAAACCCCATTTCTTTGTTTGTTAGTGACCTCCTGAATATTATAGAAACATAGAAATGTCTGGATTGGAAGGGACCTCTAGAGGTCATCTAGTCCAACCCCCCTGCTGAGAGCAGGGACATCTGCAACTAGAGCAGGCTGCTCAGAGCTCTGTCAATCCCCACCTTGAATGTCTCCAGGGATGGGGCCTCAAGCACCTCCCTGGGCAACCTGTTC
>JANIJG010015209.1:30011-58944 GCA_024611175.1 Megaceryle torquata | reverse complement strand
AAGGAAGGAAGGAAGGAAGGAAGGAAGGAAGGAAGGAAGGAAGGAAGGAAGGAAGGAAGGAAGGAAGGAAGGAGAAAGAGGTGAGAGAAGGAGAGAGATGGAGAGATAGGGGGAGAGGAGGGAGAGGGAGGGTGGAGAGAGAGAGAAAGGAAGAGAGAGAGGAAGAGACAAAGGTAAAGAGAGAAAGAGAAAGCAAGAGCAAACGATATTATAAGTGAGACAGAATAATTGACCCAGCCTCTTCTCGTGTGTACAGCATTTCAAAAAGCAACAGCATATTATAAATTTGTGCCAAAGCTACTAAGCCATTCAAGAGTCTGTAGAGAGCTGATCGATTCGTTTTATGTTTTCTGCATACTCATTAACTCTACAGCTATTAATCAGGTGACAGCCTGAACTTTTCTTCAATACCAGAAAACATAATGTTGTCTAATAGTTTGCATCATAATATCTTAATTTCAAAATTTGAATAACAGGGGTTTAGAGCATTCATGCTAAGCATCTTGCTCAGACTTTTGACAAATTCCAACCATTTCAAAGAAAGAGACTTGGGAAATAACAATGTTAAGAAAAAAACTAAGGAAACAATTTAAAAACCCCCAAACAACACTGATGGGGACAATTAATTTTAGAGATTTCAGAGTTTTGGGAGCAAGATCCTCAAGTCTTGCACAGGTATGACACCCTTGTGCCAAAGTCTTTTACCTTTTCTTACATCCAAATATATATTTTCATGGGTAAAAAAAGAAAAAATTAAAAAAAATCAGTGCTCTTATACATAGTAGGTTATTTTTTTGTAAGTTAGATTTTTGTAGCTGATATTTTTTCCTTGAAGATCTTGCTCTCAGTAGCCTTGTACAAGCTTTGGTGACCCACCCCAAGGGTTGATCTGAGCTTGTGAAGTGAGCACAGGGAGATGGCATCCCAGCCAGCTTTCCTGGGGGAAAGCTTTCCAGGCTTTCCTGGGGGAAAGCCACATAGCTCAAATGGCAAGCAGACAAGAGCTAGGTATATTGCATGCATGTGTGTGTGTTAATGGACAAGCAGGTGCAAAGCAAGAAGAAAGTTTGAAGGTGAGGGGGAAGCCTGAACTAGTGTTAGGGACATGGAAGAGGACATTGTCAGCAGGACAGTTCAGCCAGAGGTGTAGGAGGTGGGAACAGGATGAAAAGATTTCAGATTTAGATCCATGAAATGAGTAGGGTTGACTAGGTACCCATGGCTTCCAAAGGTCTATTTAGCAGAAGTACCTGGAAAGATAATGATGGAGCAGATCTGGGGTCAGGAATCTAAGAAGCTGAGAGATGGAACAGGATAAAAAAGTTGAAACAGGATAGCCAAGACAACCTGAAAGCTGCAGATACTGAGGAAAAAGAGAGAAATGGCAAAATGAGATAAGAAAAACAGAGACTAGACGAGTGAAGAGGTGGCTAAAAGACAAGTGGTCAGGGAAACTGCTGCTGGAGGTGGCCTGAGAAAGACATCTCACCACATGAGAGGACACGAGTATAAATCAAGATTACAGAAACTAACAAGTTGGATGACAAGCAAGCAACTGAGATGGTCTAGGGAATAACATCGAGAAGTCTGAGGTAAGAGCCTGAAATGACTATCAAAGTATCTGTGAAATCACCTGGCAGTCTGACCTTGTTTCTCCTGTAATGCCGATCCATGCTCATCATAACAACTCACTTCTAGTATCAGTCGTATAACACTACAGTACTCTCACTGTCAGATGTATATAAAGATTTCCTCAACCAAGAAACTTTCAGAAGGGAATCTGGAATGTCTCAGTTCTGCTGAGGTACTCTCAAGTGTCTCAAGTAGGGAAAAACACAAGAAAAACCACACCACTGTATTCAGAATAAGCATAGTTAATATAGAGTTTATACCAGGTAAAGACACACTAAACTGTGAGGACAAAGCACTACACTATGCAGCTGCATTTGATGCTCTTCTGTACACTGTGCGTGGAAAACAGGCTGTGACTGTAACCCCTGAGACACACCCTAGGGAACCGAATGAAGATGTCATAAACAACGTAATTCTGACATTTACCAGAATACCACTCCTCTGTGTAGGAGTGTTTTGTGTGTGTATATTTGTGTGTACATGCTTCTGTAAATGTCTGAGTTTATATTTATGTCCAAGGGCAATAACAGATGTGCATATTTCTGGCCTCCTCTTCAGAATTGATGGGACAAATTATGTATCAGAACACGATCTCAGAAGAGACTGATAACACATCCTGATTAAATTCCTCTCCTACATTTGAAGAAACACATCTCCAGTATTCAGTGGTACTCATGGACTCCATTATTAATCATCTTTACCCTACATTTAAGTATTTTCCAGCAGAGAGTGAAACCACCTAGCAACCTAGAGATTAATTTTTAAGGTTTGTTAGGATATGATAACAGGAATAGAGGTTCATTGTGCACAATGACCACTGTACAAAGTTGTACCATCAAAATCTTAACTGGAAATTAAATGATTGATTATTACTGTAGAAGAACTACAGGAATCTTCAACTGGCATACATGAGAAATTAAGTAGCTACCAAATCAAGCTGATTTTGTCATGGGAGACTTATCTTGTGGCTTTGAGAAGGTCAAGTGAGGCTCCCCTGCCAAGTGTATACTGCATGATAGAAGACACATTGCTGCTATAGTGACAGGTCTTTGTTATGGGAAGAAACAAGCTCAGTTTGCTGAGGCTCAGAGCATGAGGACACCCTTGAACTCATCTACAAGTTAATTTCTGTCCTTCAAACCACTGTGCAGTAGTATCCATAAGGATACACTGTCTTCTTTAGCCTCTTCACTATTTCATTTATTCCCCTGTGCCTTTCTTGAATTCACTGAACAATGTGAACTTTGCAGTAAAGTAGATTAAAAACTGTCAGCAGCTTCAGAAACAATATGTTGGGTAATTTATTCAAACGTTTTGCAGCCTAGAATAATGTGATGTTTCTATAAAGCAAAAAAAAGTTTCCATCTATTAAGTATACCATAAAGATTGCTATAATATACATATAGGATTTGCTATAATTCTGGTTATTTGATATCTGGTTTCACAGAATCACAGAATTTCTGAGGCTGGAATAGACCTCCAAGATCATCAAGTCCAGCCTATGAGCCAACACCATGACATCAGCTAGACCATGGCACTAAGCGCCACATTCAATCTTTCCTTAAACACCTCCAGGGATGGCAACCTCACCACCTCCCTAGGCAGTCCATTCCAGTGTCTGATCACCCTTTCAGTGAGGAAGTGCTTCCTAAGATCCAACCTAAACCTCCCCTGGAGCAGATTCGGGCTGTGCCTTCTCATCCTGTCACCAGATGCCTGGGAGAAGAGCCCAACACCCACCTGACTACAACTTCCTTTCAGGTAGTTGTAGAGAGTGATGAGGTCCCCCCCAAGTCTCCTCTTCTCCAAGCTGAACAACCCCAGCTCCCTCACCCTCTCCTCATAAGACTTTCCCTCCTGACCCTTCCCCAGCCTCGTCACTCTCCTCTGGCCCTGCTCCAGCACCTCCAGATCCTTCTGGAAGTGAGGGGCCCAGAACTGCACCCAGTACTTGAGGTGCCGAGCACAGAGGCAGAATGACATCCCTAGTCCTGCTGGCCACACTATTCCTGATACAAACCAAGATGCCATTGGCCTTCCAGGCCACCTGCACACACTGCTGGCTCATGTTCAGCCAGTAATCAACCAGTGCTCCCAGTCCCTCTCTGCCAGGCCACTCTCCAGCCACTCATCCCCTAGTCTGGAGCACTGCAGGGGATTACTGTGGCCAAAGTGTAGGGCCCTGCCCTTGGCCTTGTTAACCCTCATGTTATTGTCCTCAGCTCATCAACTCAGCCTGTCCAGGTCCCTCTGCAGCATCTCCCAACCCTCCAGCAGATCAACACTCCCCCCCAACTTACTGTCATCCGCAAATTTACTAACGGTAGACTCGATCCCCTCATCCAGGTCATCAATAAAGATGCTGAATAGACCTGGGCCCAGGACTGATCCCTGGGGGACACCACTGGTCACCAGACACTAACTGGATGTGGCACCATTCACAGCCACTCTCTGTGTCCAGTCATCCAGCCAGTTTTTAACCCAGTGAAGGGTGCACCTGTCCAAGCCATGGGCTGCCAGCTTTTCCAGGGGGATGCTGTGGGAGACTTTGTCAAAGGCTTTGCTGAAGTCTAGGTAGACAACATCAACAGCCTTCACCTCATCTACCAGATGGGTCACGCAGTCATAGAATGAAATCAAATTGGTTAGGCAGGACCTTCCTTTCCTAAACCCATGTTGGCTGGGCCTGAGCCCCTGGTTGTCCTGTATGTGCCGACTGATGGCACTCAGGATGATCTGCTCCATAACCTTGCCAGCCACCGAGGTCAGGCTGACAGGCCTATAGTTTTCTGGATCCTCCTTCTGGCCCTTCTTATGGATGGGCATCACATTGGCCAACCTCCAGTCATCAGGGACCTCCCTGGTTAGCCAGGACCAGGTTCCTTGTTAATGTTTCTTGTGATGAACACTGCTCTGGATGCCAGTCATCCCCTGCCTTGGAGACTGCACCTGTAGACCCATGGGCACCCTATCAGGACCTTACATTTCCCCAGTCCATGTCACATGTTGTCTCACTCCATCTTGTTGTATCCTGTTGGCGATCCTCTCATTTATTCTGCCCAACTTCCTCCATCCTTGCATTTTAGCTCTTAGCACCATATTAAATTCCTGAGCAGGTCCAAGCCCAGACCCTGCAGCAGCTGTGAGAATTTTTGCCCTTTTTGGCACAGCTGGAGTCTGGGGAAGCTACCTGCAAATCCCAAGGGAGAAGAAGGTGCTGACGTGTCATCTGTTTGGAGATTAATGTAATCTCTGCAAAGCAAAACCATGTCTCAGATTTTGGACCCATTTCTTGTTTCTGCTGCCCTGGTAAAATATCAATATTTTAACCAGGTTGACCTGGGGTAAATAAAACCAGAAGTTGTATCTTTAAATGCAGACCCCATCACAAGTCAGCAACTCAAGTTACACATCCCTAACAAACTAGGTCTTTGTGTATCTTTGAATTCAATCTGGTTGACCTTATTTTAGAGGCAACACTAATAGCACATGGATGGGGTCTCTTTTGTTAGTGCAGGATTATTCTCCTTGGGTATATTCCTTGTTCCATACATGGTCTTACGCTACACACTCCTCATCTTGGTTCAAAAAGGATCCCCTATGTTGGTGGCCCATCAGACTGTTTCTTGCCCTGTAAGTCAGCCTTTCAGATGTAGCAGTTGTGGCCAGAAGATCCTCTATTCCTTAAATAATTGCCCATCCATCTAGCCTACTTCAGCATCCCTCTGCAGATCCAGAGTTTCAGAGTCTGACTGTTTCTCCCTCCCTATCCCCAGCCTTCCCCTACAAAGGCAACAACCTGTCTAGCAAGAATCACTGGCATTTCTGCAGTCACTTACCTTGCCATGGTGTTTGTAAACCTGGTTTTGGGCTAACATTCAATCCAAGCTGAGCTCAGAGGAGATTTTGGTGAAAATTTCTCTATTTCTGTGACTACTCTGTCAGTCTGCAGTATATAGACAGACTTGTTTGTAGAGTCTGACACTACAACTGGTTAAATCCTATGTGTTACTTTAAAATAAATCAGGAATACCTTGTTGTCTTTGACCATTTCTCTCCTGGCACTGGAGTGTCCTATCTGTCCTTTTCTTCATCTGAAGGTGCTGAATCCTACCTCTTTAAATGAAAATGCTGGAGCTGAATTGTGACACAGGCAGTCGTGTAGCTAAACAAAGTGTTAATGAAGTATCACTGTTCAATGACAGAAGTTGCTCTCTAAAGCCAGGTATCTGTCATAAGTGAACAGTATGCAACACACATATCCAGGGAGCTTGGGAATTTCCTGACATCATGAAGGGATATTTGGAAATTGCCTACTTTTAAGAAGGTCACCTGAGGAATGAATAAACACCATCTTAACGGAGACTATGGTAACAACTGGGACCAGAGCAGAGAAGGGATCCAGATGAGAAAAAGTGCAGGAGGACTGATCCCAGATCACTCACTGCAGGGACTCGTCCTGGAGGAGGTTCCTCTGGACTCTACTGCACTCATGTCAGTATTAGCTCCCTCCTTCCACGGACAAAAATAATCACACGTGGCCAGAAAGATTAAGAACAGATTCACAAATTCATACCATTCCCTGGTATGAATACATTACAAAGCATCTTCTGTCCTCACTGAACCTGACAAGGGGGTTGTGAGTTCATCATGAGGTGACAAGTGAACAAATAGGTAAGAAAAGGCCACTGAGAGAAAAGCTTTCAGGGCAGTGAGGTATCCTCCACAGGGCTGTGTATGTGGTGGTGGAAAGCACATTGGATATGCGTGAAAAAAAAAAAGCCAGCATATGACCAATTTGAACGTGAGGTGAAATCCCTGGTCCAATGGACAAATGAGCACTGTGCTCATCGGGTGTGAAACAATCCTTTCTCCCTGCTTCTTCCTTCCTAAAGAGTAAAAGTTTCCTGTATTCCCTCCATGACAGCCATCAGTCCCATCCCTGACTCATTACACCTGTGTGAGGGCTTAGACCCATATTAACCCCTTGATTGCTGGAAATGAAGCATGTCCTGTGGATGCTGGTCTCCTTGATCTCAGCCTTTTCTCCCCTCAGTCCCCATCCCTGCCAGCCAGCCCTGCTCATCTGACCTATGTGATGACAGAGCCGTGCAATGAGCAAGAAAAGTGATGTGTGAACCTTGTGAAGGGTGAGGATGAGAGAGGACAACTTTTCTGGATGGGAGCTAATTGCTAAAAGCCAGGTCTTTCTTGTGCTTTCTCTTCCAGATTTAAAAAAGCATATGAAAGAGGTATGTTTGAAAGCTGGGACAAAACCTCACATCTGGGTCTCTGCTTCCCTGGGCTCCTGGCAGGGCAATGGGGAAGGTCATGGTGCTGCAGAAGCTCTGGGTGCACCATAGTATGCACAAGCTATGGGTCACAGGAGGGTGAAGGCACATTGAGGTGCCCAGAGGTAGGAAATTCAGCATCTCCATAAATGACACTGTCTATCCCAGTGTCTTCTTTTCTATCTCATGCTCCTTAGCTCCCAGTATTACCAAATCCTGTTCTCCTTGCCACATTAGGACTCTAATTCCTGCTTTACCTTTCTGGTCCTTGCTCTGCCAGACTGTGATCTTATTTTCCACCTTGGCTCCTGTCCTCATCCACTACCCTGTATCCTACTCCACCATGCTGGTTCTCTGAGGTCTGACTCTCTTCCTCATTGAGTTCAGATCAGGGGGAACACCACTGCTGTAAGAACTTAGTCTTACCATGATGCACAGAAATGAAGACAGACTCCTTAGCATGAGGTTGCTGCAAGGAAATGTGTACTGAGATCCTCCAGCACATCTGTGCTTGGTAGGTTCAAACACTTATTTACATGGCCAAATTTGGGGCAGAAGGGTATTTTTCACAGGGACATCACAAGACAGACTGCCTACATCTCTGCCCAGTTCTTGCTCCATAGCACAGTGCTACTAGCTCTGCTCACACAGCTTGTCTTACATCAGCAAACAACATGCTTTTCCCCCTTGTTTCTTTCACAGAAACATCTGAGGTCTTTGGAAGATGGGTTTCACAATGTGCATAGCAGTGAATAATTCACTCTGAGGCAAAAGTCTGTTCTCAAAAGAGTCTCTGCAGGAGGGAAGTCTGACAAATCTGTAGGCAACAGAAATAAAAAAGATCTCTTATGTTGGGAAACATCAGGCAACCTTGATATCTCTCCTTGCAATCTAATCTTGTGGCCTCATAGTCCTTTTGCAGATATGCAATTTTTCCTAATTTAAGGGCTATTAATATTAAATACAGCAATCATACATTATTTATACTGTTTTATTCATATATTAATTTTAAATCAATTCTTAAATTGTCCAGAGCCAAGAATGGAAATGAATTACTTAGGGCAATAAAAAGGGCAGAAGGAAATTAGCCAGAGTTATTAAAGCTATCATGAAAGACTTCCATATATTGGAAGCTTCTAGACAGGAACAGCATTTGATAGGAAAAGCCAGCATACAGGTCATTTTAAGCTAGAGAGGAGAGTCCTCACATATAGGTTACATGGGGCTTGGTCGGACAGAGGACAGACCCTGTGCAAGTGAGGGAAGGACTGCATCAAGCACATTTCCCTGATACAAAGATATTAACTCAGATGATCTCTGCTGTACTTGGCATACTTATCAGGGCTCAAGCCAGGATGTAAACAACACCAGAAGCTGGTCTCTGGAGCTGAAGCCTATCTTGACATTTCTTTTCAGTGTTTCTTTTAAATGCTTTCTGTGCTGTGACACACATGTATAATGTTTTTTATGTGCAACTTTAGTCTGTTTCCAGGTCTGATATCTTCAGGGAGGCACTGGCAGATGGCCGAAGCCAAACTCCAGGGTCCTTCTGTTGACCCTTTAATATGGTTCAAGGAAGTACGCAAGGCATGTGACAGGGTGACACTAAACTTGATGAGAAGGGGTGGAGTTCAGACAGATATTTAGGAATGGGGTTCATCTCACTTGTCTTTAGCCATCAAAACCTCTATGCAAATCCTTTAGGCTCCAGGTGTAATACAGAAAGAGACTCCTGCAGAAGAGTTGGTCTCTTGACTAGACAGCTAAGGTGACTTGAGATGAATCTCACTTGGGTATTTAAGAGGCTGAAAATTCACCTAAAAATTGCAGTAGAAATGCTGACAACTACTGTAAGTACAAAAGACACCACAAATGTGCCTCAAAGAGGCAACCTAAGTAATATTTCCATAATTCAAAATGCTTCACTGTACTGTCTCTTCTTTATTTCTTGCCATCTCAATTTACTGTAGCAGCACTTTGAGTCTCTCAGGCAATGTAAAGAGGGTTTAAGCACACTAGAGCCCCTTTCAGTGCTAAAATCATTAGCAGATTGAAGCAAAGTGCTCCCTTATATCTGCGAGTAAATTATTTATTACGTGTGTTAGAGAGATGGATGGCTATAGAGATTCTTGGGGAAAACCATGCTGCGACAGAGATTAAATGGAGCTCTTGAGAGTCTCTATCTCTGGGTCAGATTCATCGCAGGTCTCAGTGATTTCACTGATCTCAGTACAGTTTATACAAAAGGTAAGTTTAGTCCTTTAGTCCCAGATCTCAGGGGAATCCCTGGCTACTTAAAATGCACAGATGACCTGGCTGAGAACATCATTCCTTGAAGCAGTGGCATGATGAGTATGTGTATTATTCATAACAGTGGAATCAGTGGATAAATACACTATCAGAAACACTGCCCATCCGTAACCAGTCCATCTCATTAGTTTTTCTTTTCACTGGATCTCTGATCCCATGGACTATGCAAGATTGAAAAATAAATATATATACCTGTGATGAACAAGAAAATGGTACAACTAGGTGACAAAATAACAGAAAGAAAACAAGAGTGCTTACACTTTTATATTGTGAAATAGAAGCTTGCTTGGTTTGTTGTTTTTTTTTGTTTTGTTATTTATTTTTTTTTTAACTCCTGGCTTAGATGCAGATGGAGGAAGTGCGCTAGGACCTAGAGGAAACAGTTTTCTGCATACACCCTCTACCTTCTTCCAGCAAGAAAAATATTATCCCTAGGAACAGAAATATACAATGACTAAAAAAAAAAAAAAAAAAAACAACTCAGCTGGTTTAGAGAAAAATAAACTACAAAGCAGAGTGTAAGACTTTTTTTTCTTCAATAAACTACAGAAGTTATAAAATATTACAAAGATGTTCTTAGAGGAAAAGGCTGTGTATTGAAGACATAAACTATTACAATTGTAATTTAGCTGCTAGCTTGCTAAAACTGATATATAATCATGGCCTGCTTATGGTCTTCTTTTTTTTTAGCTTCCTTATTTTTGCATGCTTCAATCTTTTACCTAATAATAAAGTAATCAGTTGCTCAAGGCAAGGCTGCATTCATAAAATATCCATTACTGAGCCCACATTTGATACCCCCTCCATTAAACAGAAAAGGCAGTGCCTTAAGGAAATTTACTGCTATCATAAATATAAAGAATAAATATGTTTCCTTTCATTTCACTCCAGATTTTTTTTCAGTTTTGCTATTTAGAATATGATTGTGAGACAGCATGCAGGAATATGTGAAATGCTACACAGCAAATATGACCTGTCTTTTTTGAGACACTCTGGACTAACCACAGAGTTGTCCAAGCTTATAGCGGGCTGATTGGCTCAGCTTTGGAGGATTTAGATAAACCATCCAAAGCCTATTTGTCAGTATCTGTTTGGTCTATAAATTAGAAGAGAAGCTGCCTGTTCCAAGGACAGGAGCCTGATTCCTCCTGGTTCAGCCCAAGTAAGAAATATGTGAATTTTTAGTATTTCTTGTCTGCTGGAGCTAGGTGCACAAGAAGACATGAAATAATTGAATGAATCAAAACATGAGCATTTCTGGATACCTTTTCTTCTCTCTGTCATCCAAAAAGATCAGTTTCAGCTTAGCAGAAATTTAGGTCAATTCTTACTTTGTTTAAACTGGCTAGCTTTCCTATGCCCTCAATATCTACTCAGTGCTACTAATCTGCAAACAAGATACAATGCACTGATTCAAACACATGCTAATTTTAGGGCATCATTCTGCTCTTGATGTGAGCAGGGAGCTCCTATTGATCTCTGTAGGGGTTGGTAACGCTCGCTGAGAGCAGATAGGGCACTAGCTTTCCTCTCATGTATATCTGTGATAAAGGCTAAAAACTCAACATTAAGAAGTCCTCCCCTGCAGCCAAATTCCCAGATGGTGTAAACCAGTAGAGCTTTAATGTCTTTAGTGGGGCTTTGTTGATTTATAACAGATGATGATCTGGATACTACTTCTCCCACATTTCACTTGCAGGTCACTTGTTGGAAAGAAAGTCTGGAGCTGAACCACTTGGCAGCCGCCCACAGTCCCTCACAATCCACCCAACATTCATGCCTCCCTCTCTGGTCCCCTAGATGCTTAGGAAAGCTTCAGAAGATGTAAGTGGCTGCAGAATCATCCTCTCCAGACATGTAGCTTGTAATATTCACTGGAGGATGGTATATTGGTGGAGTTGGCTGAGTGGAGCTGCAAGCAGCAAGCAAGATGGGTGAGGCAGCACACCGGGCTCCTGGGATATCTCAGAGCTCTTTTCCAGCAGGGCTGATGAGGCAGAGAGTGAAAAATCATCACAGAAAGCATATGTTGTCCTCCCTTCCAGGTGGGAGGCATGGGCAAGTATGTTACACAGTGACAAAAGCAAGCCTTCCTCAAGAGCATCTCCCAGTTGTCCTCAGTGAGAGGTACCTGCCAGTACATGGTGTGGGCACCTGGCTGCAGAAGCACATAAGGTAGAGTAATACAGTGCTTTGGAGAGATGGAGTCTGGGCACTGACAGCTGTCAGAAAATCTCAGGTTAGTAAGTTTGGCACTATGCAAATGCAATCAGACTTCTTTTGGAGACTGTATTTGCTAGCTCTGCAACTCTTTTTGCAGGGAGCTCTGGTTGTCAGAGGTAGCCTTTAGAGATTAAATCCATATTTAGCTATTTGATCCAACAAGCAGTAAAAAATTAAAATATGTGCTTTTAGCTTCTGAACAACATCTAGCAGGAGACATTAAATTTTGAAACAGTTTGTGAAGATGATTCTGTTTATTGCCAGTGAAATTCTTGTTTAAGAAACAACTGTTAGGAAAAGACAAAAAATGAGAAACCATCACTCAGGATGAGTGTGACCTTGTTCCAGGATGGAATCAAAACAATGCCCTGGGGAGTTACGTAGGCATTGTTTCAGAACTTAGTACATCAACGTTTGCAGGTAAAATTAATTGAGATACAATGTGACCCAAGCACGCCTAAGCTTGATAATCACATAAGGATATTGTAATTACATGACATCAGTAAGAACTGGTGAACATATGCCATGTTATGTGTATAGCAAGGAATGATCCGATTCCTAGGGTGTCAGAAAATCCTGATCTCCCTGGTGCAGAAGTCCATAGGTGGGACCAGATGATGAGATGAAATGCTAATGAACAGGTATTCCCACAGAGAGGCTGCTTTTCAGCTCCCTTTCAGGACTGCGGCTACAGGCATCACTTGGCTTTTGCTACAGACAGACGATGTTTTTGTCCTCTTTATTCAGAGGAAGAACACAAGAAACATGTCCTATCCATACATCCATGCAGCCAAAGACTTTTATTTTCAGCAAGGAGCTAATGGACTGCAAAGAACTTTCCCCAGCCCCGTTTAGAGTGCTTGTTTATGTCTGACCTCATGCAACGATGAAGTATTGCTTTGCTCTCTGGTCGTACTTCTGTAGTGGGGTACTTGACACTTATGAAGGAAATTTCATCATTGTCATTGCTATTTACTGACACCTTTGTAGTGCCAGTAGAGCAGCTGAGACCTGAGAGGAGGTAGCAAATTATCTGTGTCTTCCTCTTTGGCCACCTCTCCTGAGGAGTGGGAAGATGTCCCCTTGGTGCCTGTGCTGGTGTCAGGGAGCTCTGCAGCCTGCAGCCTTGTGTCTCCATTATCCCTCAAATTGCAAACTTACCTGCAAGTGCTCATCAGGCTGTGATATCCTTTCCTGCTACTGCTCTAGTAATTTATGACACCTTTGGCTGAGGCAAGCAACACCACAGATGTGTGCTGCTCTATAGGACCTATTTATAGCTTATACCTACAGCCTACCCATTCATTATGGCAGAGCATGATGCAGTGGGACATTGCCACACCACAAAGGCTTGCTTTTTCTGCCCCAAGGGAAATGCATGTTTCCCCACTCCTGCCATTTCTATGTGTTGCAAAAGGTTGGTGCTGCATGGGTGCCTTCATCTTCATCTGACCTCAGCCCAGGTGTGCAGAGGCAAAGAGGCACCTGAAAATGGAAGGCTTACATGGCTCTCTAGGGAAGTCAAGCAGCACCAGGAGTGCACAAGAGCAGCTGCCAACAGCTGTCGGAAGCCTCAGAAGTGCACTCTGTATTGCTTTATTATTTCTTCTTTGCTAATTATTTCCTAAGTTGGAGGGGGTGGGGAGGTAGGGTTTGGTAAGGAAAGCAGGAGTGTGAGGACAGCAGTAGAGCGTGCTTGCTGGCAGGGCAGAGCAAAGGCACTTGAACTGGCTCTAACACACACAGATCAGCAGGAGGTCTATGAGATGGAGCTGAACTGTTTCTGCTGTGACAAAAGAAGCCAGCATTGGCATAAATGTGTTTTTACTGAGTCTGTTCAAAGAATTCTGTGAAGCAGAGGTCACAGAAAATGTTGTAAACACGTGCTGGAAAAGACACGGGATGAGCACTGTGTGGATTGTAAAGAAGTATCCACAAGCTGAGAACAGTCAAAGCAGAGGGGGTCTGTACCAACAAAATTCAGCCCCTGTTACATATGTATAATGAATGACGTCCATAAATGATGTGCTCATACATGGGCTTGCTGATTGCTCTGGTAGAGCTGACCTGGTCAGCTGGCCTCCTTGTCCCTCCTGCCCTCAATCTTAGGAAGAGGGACACTGGTCTTCTTGTCAGAGGTGTGTGGAGTGGGACATAAGGAGAGTAGTAAGAAGCAGCTGCTACTTTTTGTGTGATGTCAGCATGGGGGTGATTGTGCCTGTTCCTAATGTCAATGAAGGATTTAACTGGAAAAGCTACTTTTTTTGCCATCCATTCTTGAAACCAGCCAAGACAGTCTTTCTCACTCTCCTGCCCTCTAACCAGAGACATGCCCCAGCTGCAGGGGCACATGGAAAGCTTCTGCTGGCTGCTGTGTGAGCCCATGGGGGAGAAGATACCAGCTGAGGCACTACGCCCTTTGCCTGCTTTCTTTCTCATAATAAGCCTGTGGTAGCTTGACATAATTATTAGTGTTTCTTATTTTTCACTCACTCTTGGAAAAACTGCTCTAAGGAGCTGTTGACTATCTGTAATTGATTGCTCATGCTCTGATGGAGGATGGGTTGCTGCATGAATGTCAGTGATAGCTTGGAGGCAGTCTGGGGAGATGCCACCTTATTACTGTGAGGAATGTGCTCTCAAAGACAACAGGCACACAAAAGCAAAACAGGAATAAAGCAGCTTGGATAAAATCAGAAACAACACCCTTGCATCTGCCCAGCCCCAACCTGAGAGCAAAACAAATTTGTATTGAAACCTTTCCGAAGCGTGAAAGAAGGTAATTTTTTGTTGCTGTCACAATTGTATTTCTTGGAAGGAATGGCTAATTTAGCTGAGCAAACACATGAAAATTGGATTGTGAGATTTCTAACCCAAAACTGGAGACTAAGGGATGTGAAAGTCCCTGAGTCATGTGTGTTTTTGTGAACTGTACTAATACTGCTCTGCTCCAGAGGTACAGGGGCTAGATTGTGCTTAATAAAGTGTTATCCCACCCAACACCAAAGCAGTAGCTATCTCCACATGAAATAGCACCATTTGTCAACAGAGATTTCAGCTTCAGTTCATTTTTGGAGCACCAGTAGCAACTCCAGTGGTGTTACAGCAGAGATCATCCCCCCCATTCTTCCTGTAACACAGGTTGTCTGTTCACCTCACCTGCTCCTCTTACTTCTCCATAAAACCTGCTTCTGGTTCACACCTCCAAGTTTGCTTAGTTATTTGTATGTCATTTTCAGTGGATCAAAAGCAAAAGGATATTGAAAGTGGTGAGAAAGGACTTTTCACCTGGAAACTCTCACTGCCTTTTTCCACATCTAAGGAACCTTTATAACAGCTATATTGCTGTCAGACCTCAAAATAGTAACCGGACCCTTGAATCATTCTCTTGAATGATGATTTACCAGGTTTCAGATGCACATGGATCTTTCCTACTCACTAAAGTCCTCCTTAAAATCCCAGTGGTGGAAATAAAAAGGGAGTCAAAACTTTGAGAGAAGTTTACTTCAGAAGACTCCTTTTGGAGTCCATGGCTATTTGTTTATTAGGGAGTAGTTAAATTTCCTAGCATGGAGTACTCCAAAATACTTCTTGAGACTACTGCATTTAAGAAAGAGAATTCATCACTGATTGATTCAAGACAGCAGCAGGGACAATGGAAAAGGGTTGTACCTAAAATGACTCTGGACCTCCCAAAGCTGTGTCCCTCCTTGATGAAGCTCCACTGATAGGCTGCAAAGCCTAAACACTTTGCAGTTCAAACACACATAGATAGAGTTTCTCTGGTCTATCTAACAGACTGTTGTGAAAAACACCTTCACTTTAGTGTTGTTTTCCCTTCCTTTCTTATATAAGCTGGGACCAACCTCCAGGGTAAGAAGCAGGGAAAACACTGAGTGCTGCATTAAGGTGCCACACAAACTTGGCATTCTTTTTATGAACTCATATTCCTTCAGGTGTAGGAAGGCTGGGAGAGCGTGCTTAGACTGGTAGCTCTCAAGTGCAGGAAAAGCCTAGCAGAAACACAAGGGAGAGACTCACTGTTGGTTGGGTTTTTGTTTTTGTTTTTTGGGGTTTTTTTAAATTATTATTATGTGCTTATTTTATCTCAAAAGAATGACAGGCAGGAATTTCTGTAAAGAGCTATGTTGCTTTTCTCACCTTGCTGTTATGCTTGTGTATGTTTGTGTCTGCATTTGTGTGAGACTCATGCAGTCTAAATTGTCTGACTCTTCTCCATATATATCAAGATCCTGTTTATGAGGAGAGTACTGGTATTTAAGCCTTTTCATCTCAAGGAAGCAGTTTGCTGTCTGGTACTAAAATAACCACTGCAGGAATCAGTCTGTATTTTTAGGTTACAGGATGAATCAAGGACTGGCCTTACACATTCTTATGGTTTCCAAGCTTCCTATTGCACCACAAAGCCTTGCTAAGGTGTGGGACAAAACACATTTAAAGCTGAACACCACATGAAGAAAGGAGGATGAGTGTCTGCTCCACATGAACAACCTGTTGTTTCCTTGTAGATCAGCAGCCATCATAGGAATTAATGCAGTATTTGGCAGAGTTCATCGACTGGTTGTGCATGCTTTATGTCAATCTAGATAATATTTGTGAAGACCACCTTGGTCCCAGGGGCAAGTAGAGGAGCCCATACTGGTCAGCTATTAGTCACAGGAATACTCTTCTGTGTCTTGCTGACATCATACTGACATCAGCTTGCTGATGTAAAAGCCCTGTAGCCTGTCCTGGGTAAAGGAGAAGGAAAAGGATGCTCCAAGTACCACATTTATTCAAGCTCAACTAAACTGAGTTTCAGAGCAGCATTCAGAAACAAAGTCAAGTTTAGATCAGTTGCTTTTCAGTACTGCTAGGACCTCCCAGATGGGACCAGGCTTGCTGTGGGCTGAAGCTAGCCCAGTTCATGAGGTTCCCCATGATGACTGGACTGGGGCCAAACAAGACCAGCAGGTCTTGTGGTTCTTGGGCTCTTCCACTTCCAGAACTAACTGTAATGAGAAAAACAGAAGGAGGTAAGAGGGAAAGCAGAGGGAAAGGAAACCCTGAAAAACTCTTTCTCTGTGAAAGCATGTATGAAACAGCCTTTGGCTTGACTAACATCATGTGCCTTTTCAGAAAAGTATTACAGCACTGGTCTAGGGCCTAAATTATTGTTGAAATCCAGAGAAGTTAAGCATATGCTGCTTTACTAAACTGATCCTAAAGTTAGGGAGGAAAAGAAATAAATAAGATATAGCAGGAGCAGAACCCAGGTCTCTTGAAACAGCATTGGCACCTTTCTCCACCAGGAGCTCCTCAGGACAACTGCCTTTTCTAGATTAGTAAATGGCTTATTGTGGTGGGGCCCTGGACTCTCTGCTGTCTTCCAATGCACTGAAATAAGTAGATGAAGCTGCTGTCATGTCTGTCTGTTCCTAGACCATCATTTCTTCACACAGGTTTTTTATGCTAATAATGTGTTGTGTTGGATGGGCAGATTTTATCAACTGTTTATAAGGTATCAAGGACTGTTCTTTAGCATTTGTTAACTGTATCACTAGGTGTGGAAGTCATATGCTTCTGCTGTACATGTGGTACTGCTGATTTCTCTCTAACGCCAGGGAATTTTTTGAAAAAATGACTTAGCAATTAGATGAGGACACAACTACTTCTCCCTGCTTTCCATGAACTACTTCTTGCAAACTTTTCCTGGGAAAACATGAAGTGAAGAACATACCTTATTAAGGCACCATTTAATAAGGTTTTTAACTGAACATGATCCAGATAACAGAGAAGCAGAGAAGTTAATTCAAGACATTTTATTTGTAAAGGATTCACATGTGATAGTATCAAATGTCCTAGTTATTAAGAAGTTTTAAAAGTGGTATCACAGGGTTTCAGGGACTGCATGGGACTGGGTGGACTTATAAGAACAATTCTTTATCCTGGTAATATTCCTTTAGTAAAATACAAATAAGTAAAATGCCTTTGACCAGACATTCTTCAGTACTAAGCACTCTTGAGCATGAAGCTTTTTTTCAAAACCCTGCAACACTCTGAAAAGCAGTTTTGCTAAGGCAGCATTGCAGGCTCCTGACTTGATTGTCTCTTAATAATTTCCATATAAAACACGTGCAGTTTATAAGAAAAGAACCCAAGTAGCCTGCTTTATTTTTTATCTGCCAGCCTTGCAGAAGTAACCCCAACTTTCTCCTTTCCCGGTACTGTCACCAGCAATAAAGGCTCTGCAGGCCACATGGCTACTTGATATTAATAAATCAAACAGTGCTGGGGAACAACGCCAGGCCCTGGCACTCACATGTCTGCACTGTTAATTGTTCGAATGGTCTCTGGCATGGCTAAGCCTGGTGCCAGCTAACGCTCTCCCAAACAATTCCTGTCATGGCTCTGAAGCCAGCGCTAGCCAGCACTGGTTCCCAGGAGGTGGGTTGGATGTGGCCCTGCTGTTCTGAAGATGAGAAGAGTTCAATAGCATGGAGGTAGGCTTTTCTGTGCTAGTTGGCCTAGGGGCCACCACATAGTCCTGGACACATTTATTAGTACAGATGTAACCGTTATGTCTTCAGGAACACCCCTGCAATTCTGAGGCTCATTTTAAAAAAAACCAACCAACCAAAAAAACCGCAGCCCACAACAAAAAAAATAGGCACAACAAAACCCCACATGTGATTTAATGTCAATAGTATTTTACCCTTGTAAAAACTGACTGAAGTCAGAAAAGCATGTATGAAAACATGGCAACTCTATACAACACATCTCCCCGTGGGTCTTGTGAGTTACATCTCTTTGCTTTGTTCATTAAAATGAATGTTTATTACACTTTGGTCCCGTTAACAATGCATAGACATTACATCATATCCTAAGTCACTATGAAAGGATTCCACAGTTCCAAGACTTAAAGCGGTACATACAGGCACAGTTCCACTTGTTGAGATAAAAAAGAAGGGATATTAATTATTACAAAACCTTTCTACGTGCATAGGATGTTTCACCCAAGACACTCCTCAAAGGAAGATAAATCTTAGCTATCTGCATAGAGTGGCTGGGTATAGGCATGCAAAGTGCCTAAGTGACTTGGCTAAGGAATCAGTAGTGCATCAGAAATCAACAGTAAGGCTCAAGGCTTCCTGTGACCTTTCTGCTGATGGCCTCACAGGGATGTGACAACTCTTGCAGAAGTAGCTAAGAATGTATGAACCTGTTACAATAAAGCAAGAACAAAAGTTTTGCTTCCAGCTCAAGTAGAACAGAAACTTTTTTGCGACTTAAAACCATTCTTAAACTTTTTTTTTTTTTTCTTTTTATAACATTTTCTCACGCTTCTGCACTTCCTGATTTAGGGTTGGACAGGAACCAGAAAATAAATACTGAAATACTATGAGAAAGGTTATTCTTGTGGTATTTTCACCCAGACTGAAAGTGTGGCGTGCTCATGAGAAAGCATGTCGTAGAAAAATTTCCACAGCAAAGGTTCACATCAATTCAAGCAATCACCAGACAGTCTGTGAACTTCTGACTCCCTCTAGGTTCCTACATGCTTTTATATTCAGGAGAAAAAGAGACAGAAATCCCAGTATTGTTGGCAGTGGATCTGGGCTAACATCCATAGAGGAGGCAATGCCTCTGGGCAGGTGCAATGCAGAAGTAGTACTCTCGGTCGCATGGTATAGATGAAACCCCACTAACCTCCCCTGCTTGTTTCCTGTCCCTCCCCGTGGGATGCAGCATGAATGTTTGGGGGTGTTTCTAGACTGTTGTTCTTCATGGTGCCTGGAAAGAGGCATACTGAAAACATCGACAAAAGAGCTAGCCATAGGGGGAGGAGGCTTTTGGGATACAAAGGGCCCTGTGAATCTGGCATAATTTTTCATATACTTGGTACAAGGCCTTGTAAAATGTTTATATAGATGAGTAACACAGGTACTATGGCTATACTTGCCTCTGACTATTACTATCCTCTCATACTGTGTTTATTGGTTGCAGCTTTCCACAATCACACTGATTTGATTCTGCACTGAAATTGCTACCTTGAATTAGTCTAGTGCTGATTCCACTATTAATGGCACTTCAGATGTTTAAAGGTCCCCCAGCATCTGAAAACTAAAACCCCCAACTCTATAGAGTGACTGGCTGATCTTCTGTGAGCATGTTATTTTTTCCTTCCAAAAATACTTAGGGAACTGGAATGACCATGTGCACCAGATGACTGGAGAGTGCAAGTGGAGGGTGGCTCAATGTGGTGCTGCACATGTGTCCTACCATTCCTGCTCCCACATAAGCCAGACCTTTCTCTTAGCCTCCCCATGTGCCACAGCACAAATGAGCTTCATGCTGCTAAAGATAATCCTGTTGCAAAATGCTAACACCAAACACCAAAGCTCACCATCTCCATGCCCGGGTTTCTGCTACTTTTGCTGTTAAAAGATGTTCTTACAATGCCTAGGAGCATGATAGACATCTAAACCTCAGGGTACTCCTTTGTGAATGTGTGCATATGACTGAACACATTCATTTTGTATGGGTGAATCTTTTTTTGGCCAATAGTTGTCTCTATAGAATCTCTGTAAGGAGAGTACCTTATGGTTCAGGTTAGACTTCTGTGTCTTACACAGCTAAAATATGTCCGGAGAGGGAAATTTGTGTCCCTCAGATAAGCTTGAGGGGGAATGTGATTGGAGTCAAGGATAAAATTCAGCCTGATAATTCATGTCCATCCCCTAAGCCAGAGAAATGGAGATAGGGAGGAATCTGAACTCTGTGGCAAAGCCAACATCAACTAAGGACAAAGAAGAGAGAGGTTCATGGGGAAGTGAGACAGTAACAAAGTAAGCCTGCTTGGCAGAGCAGGCACTATTCAGGCTAGAGTCAGAGGTTTTATCAATGTCAACTTAATAAATGCATCCACTAGTGTCCCTCAGTGACTAGAGTCCTCTTCTGTGCCTCTCTTGCCCTGATACTAGTGTTTATTTAATTCAATTAGGCTCCCATAACAAATTCCTTGCCAGTGTGGCAGAGGTGTTTGGGAGGCCGAGAGATGACCCTCCCTATTCCTGGAGGGCAGTGCCTCCATCCCCATGCCCTCTCAGGGCAGGAAATGGAGCTACTCCTGACATAAGCTACTGCTCAGCAGGGAAACATGGCCTCTTAACATTAATTATCATGTACCAGACTGTTCTTAAATAAAACATCCGCTGGCAGGAGCAGCCTCTTTAAATCAACAGAAAGGGTTTCTGAAGGCAAGATTTGCAGTTCAGCCTCAATATCCAAGCAAAGGAAAAATGTGGGACAAGAGTCTTCCATGCTCTTCTGTGTTATCTTCAGTTCATCTGTGTGGGCAAAACCAGTCTCTTTTCCTGGGCGAAGCAGAAGAGGGAATGGTAAATGAAGGTCATAACATCGGCAGAGCTTAGCTGGAGTACAGGAAGAAATGTTCTCACCTCTGTCTGGAATAGCTCAGCTATGCCAGATGGATATTAGTCAGCAAGACAGTCTGTGTAAAGTAAGGTTTCATCTTGGGGAAGAGTCTCAGAAGAGGCAGTCAGCATGTTAAAATATCCCAGAAGTCAGCAGCATGTTAAAATATCTCCAGGGCTGATGTAGACTGGAGAACTAATATACCTTCACCTAGCAGATTGAAAATGTCAGCCTCTGCAGCCTGAGCAAAGTACATAGCTCTCAAAGATGCATTTCTGACATTTATCCTCTTCTCCCCTGTCCTCATCACAGCTCCATCAAGAGGGACAGGTCCTTGGCCAGCTTGAACTCTTGTTGATCTGTCTACCACACTTATTTGTACCTCAGTCAGTGCACACACAGTGTATGTGGGCAGGCACACAGCTCCAAGGCATCACAGCTCTTCTGTCTGTCTCCCTTCTCCCTGGAAAATATAAAAATAAATCACATCACAGCTCTTCTTTGCTCCCTTGTTTCATGACCGGATCTCATCAGTGGCTCTCTGGGGGCAATAAGAGAGTGAGCAGAAGAGACGCTTCAATTTCCCGAAAGGTCAGATAACAGGGGACGTCCTTCTCTAATGGACTGCAAACCGTGCTGTAGGAACAGCAGGCTTTAAGCACTCCTTAACTTTGCAACTCAAGAGATTAGTAATTATGGCTCTTTACTTTCATGAAAAGCAGCTCCTTTAAAAGAACCACCGAGGTCCTGGGAACCTGGGAAGGAATTTCCAGGCATGCAGTAATGATCCCTGCAGAGCCTGGCAAAGCCAGTACAGCCCAGGGCTGCATGGGGTTGATGAAATGGGATGGGAGAGACCTTGCAAGGGAAGTCGGGGGGGGAAACTGGCATTTTAGATCACCAAGACCTGATCTGTTATGAAAACTGTTCTTGCCTTGGGTTGACAATTTCCATGACTGTTTTGTCCTGGGGCTCAAAGGAAACGTCATGCTGCTCTCCCTTGCTGATGGAAAACAGGAATGAGTATTTAACTGGTAATGATGACAAATGAAGATTTCACATTAGAAAGGGGTCCCTGTAAGAATCCCATCCTCATGGACATGACCTGCTTCCTTGGCCTGATGTGCTAGTCTCTGGGTGCATTGCCATCAGAAGATGGGATATGAAAAATTCTGAGCAACCTTATGCTTCTGAAAAGCCACATTTTTTTTCACTTTTGAGCAAGCATGTGAATGCAATGGCATCTGGTTGTCTGAATGTAGGATAGCTGACCAGCAAGGATCTTCTTCTCCTTTTCACTGTGCTATAAATTCTGTCTCCTCTGTGGTAGGCAGGGAAGGGTGTATGGGAAAAGGTTGGTCTGGAAAAGGAAAAATTAGGGAGTGGGAGCAGGGTTTTGTCTCTGCTTTCACTTTAGATATCTTAATTGAGGAAATACCAGACTCAATTAACTGACACATCCTCAAGAGGGAGGGTGTCAGTGAGTGGAAAATATTTGAGAAAAAGCAGTTAGACTTCCTGGAGTATCCAGGAAAAGAAAGCAAGATCAATCATTCAATCAACTGATCACTCATCTATCTATCTATCTATCTATCTATCTATCTATCTATCTATCTATCTATCTATCTATCTATCTATCTCTCTCTCTCCAAGAAAGAGACTCTGAACCCTGAGGGAGGTGCCTCACTCCCCAGGTGAAACCCTCCCCATCCCTCCTCTGTACTCACAGCACTGGAGAATTGGCCAAGCTCATCCGCCCACCCCTCCTCCCCTCCTAACTTCTCCCTGCTCCCACTTCCCATGAATGCTTCTTGGAGGAAGAGACAGCTGCAGTCTGGCTACTAACAGCTCCTCAATTTGCTGGTGACCTTGCTGTGATTCTTCCAGTGCCCGGTGGAGACCGCAGCTCATTTAATTTTGTTTCCTCTCCCTCCAAGAGAAGCTCTGTGACAGTTTGGGATTAATAAAAATCAGGCTGGAGACATGGCAGTTGGAAATATGTTTCCTTCTGAAGAAACATAATGAGCACAAAGAACAAACAACTGAAGTCCTTGTACCGGGGATGGACCACCCCTTGACGCTGGGTCCTGGTTTTTTGGAGGTAGAACAAGTGAGTGTGCCATGTCTGGCCTTTGTGGAGATGCTTGTGCAGTACAGATTGTGCCTGGCTCCAGGGGGTCAGTGTCTGCACCCTGGTACAGGCTGGCTGAGTGAGCTATGGCTTGGGTCTCTATCCAAGGTCCACAGAGACAACAGTCTTTCATTCATCTGCCTTACCTCCTGGTATCACAAGGCCCTGGGGGAAGAGCTGCTCCTTCTGCACTGCTGGACTGCACTTAGCACAAGAAGTAGAGAGAAGAAGGGAATTCTGAGTATTAAAGTATTAGAGATAATGATGCCCAGCTAGCTGCAGGCTGATTATGTGAGGTTCCTCTAAGGGATGGTGCCCTTACTGGGTAACGAGCAAGTTTTCTGGGCTATTTCAAGGAAAACCTCAGCCAAGGGGTCTCTGGCTGACAAGGCCCATGTGTGGTTCCTGCAGAGGGAACCGACTCTGCTTTTCTCTGTTTTCCACCCCAAAAAAGCATATGAACAAATGGAGCCTTGCAATCAGCCTCAGGGCTCTGGGGCATGATTATCTCTCCAGTTTCACAGAGAAGGAAAATAAAGATTTTGGCATCTGAAAGTGGGACACAGATTTTCTCTCTGGCTTGACTGCTACAACAGGAAAACAATGTCACGCTCTGTGTGGAGAGGCTCTGGTCTGTCTTGGAGCTGGATGCATGCACCGGAGTGACACCGGCTGGTTTTGCAGGTGCCATATTGTGAATGAGTTGACTTGATGTCAACTTGATGTCTTGGTGACTTGATGCAGTGCTTGGTGGCTGCTGTGACCCTGCCCAGATGGAGTGGGGGGAAGGTCTTCATTCTGTCTTCTTCTCCCATCTAACTTCCCCCTGTGCTTCTGTGCTTTCAGATGGATGTAGCAGCAGAGAATTTTTTTTTTGAGGCAGTGCATTTATTTACTTTTCCAATATTGGCAACAAAGTCCAAGGTGACTTTGTCAGGTGGAGATCTTAACTTTCCATTGCAAAACCAATCTTGCCTAATTTGCTCTGTTGAATTATTTCATTAAAAAATATCGAAAAAAAAAAAAAGCAAAACAAAGAAACAAACCACCAAACCTCCAAAACATATCAAACCCAATACAGCAAATAACCACTGACATTTCTTGCAACATCTCTGGAGGTGCATCAAACACAGCTCTACGTGTATGGAGTTATTATTCCCACCCCTCACTCACTACACAGCTGTGTCTTTTGCACAGCATTTGTGCTTCCCAGCAAGATGGGGAAATCTAAGCCCTGCACAGGCCACAGCATCACCAAGGATGTTGCTGCAGTTCAGGGTTTGAGGTAAAATCTTATCTCAGAGGTGCAGTCTTGGTGAGGTAGTGGCTGGTGGGAGCAGGAACTCAGGCTGCATCAGTTGAGCTGTGACACTGCAGCCTCTCTGGAGAAAAGAGTGAAGGGACCAGTGGGGATTTCTGCCGGCATTGTGGTGCTAATGCCCAGACACCATGCTGGGCTGTAATGAAAAGGAACAGGAGGTATAAGGCAAGTGAGAAATTCCAGCTGAAATTGCAATCCGTGTTCAATTTTCAAGTTGCGTTTCAACTTCTGCCCCAGCGATGTTCTTGCTGAAGTCACTGAAAGGTTTTTTTTTCCATTAGCCTCCCTGGAGTGAGATTGTCCCTCGGCAAGGAATGAGGAGGCAGACGAGGCCAGTGAATGTTATTCCTGGGTTTTGCGTACAAAAAAACTGTGGAGAACTACGTGCAAAACAGCAGTTCCCGTCCTAGAGGAGGAATAATCAGTTCAGTGTTTTTTCTGTCTGAGCTAAACTAATGATAGGTGCTTTTCTTTTCACAATGTCCTTTGTCCCTCCACCTCTCATGACAGGTCTCTTATGGCAGTGTTTAATGTCTCTTCACTCCCCCCCAGCCCCCCATTTTCAGTACTCCTGCCTATGTCCTCCCATGTCTCCAGGCTGCTTTCTGAGGAGCTGCCTCCCTCCTCCTTGGCCCTGTGCAAACTGGTTGGCTGGTGTGTGATGCACAATGGGGAACTCCCAGATACCACATCCCTTCCTCAGGATAGATACTAACCCGAGTCTTCTCCCTCTCTCCACTCCCTACTTCTTGAAGACCTTCATGTCTCTGACGGCTGTGCTCCTTTTTCAAGGATGGGTGGAACTTGCCAAATAGCTTAAAAAGTAACTGGGGTTGGGAACAGACAGATGGGTCTTTGTGCAAGAAAGCTGGGCTAAAAATGTCCACGCTGCTTCAGGCAGGGCAAAAGAATAACGTAGCAAAATTGTATACACTACCAGTGCCGTGAAACTGGCATCCCAGCGTGCCAGCTTGCACTATGTAAGAAAAGGAAAATGCTTCTTAATTTAACCAGTATGTTTAAAATGGCCTTTAATCTTTTTTAATGTGGTAGTTTTGCCAAGGAGGATAGAAAGAGGGATGCCTTTAAAGCCACTCGTTTGTCTTGAAGCTGATGGGGGCTCAGGAAGTTGCCTTCAGTCCGCTCAGAGGTTACCACAAGGGAAGTGGAGCATGGGCTTGTCCATCATCCTCGTGCCACTGCAGTGGCTCAGGCTGGGTCTGTGTGGTCTGCAGGAGCCGAGGAAGAGCGCTGCTGGCTTGCTACTCCCTGGAGAAGCTTCTCAGATGCCAGAATGAGCTTTAAATGAGAGCGTTGAAATGGTTCAGAGGCCGCATTGTTTTAGTCGTTCAAAAAAGGCACAAAACCCCTGTTTTCTTTGGAGGCAATGGGAGGCAACCCCAGCCAGCAAGGTGAAGCACAGTCTGCAGCCAGGAGCAGGAGCTGAAGTCACTTCCCACTGTGGGATTAGGAGTCAGAAGAGATGCAAGTGGGGAGGGAGCTGCAATAGCTGACCTAATTCCTCCTGCTTTCATAATGCAAAAGTCAAGGTGCTACTTGGCAAAGCCACCACACAGTAGGGTGCAGTCAGCGCCAGAACCTCTTCACCTGTTTTGTTTGGTTTTGGTTTGGCTTGGTGTTTGTTTGTTTGTTTTTTATGGGAGACTGCCACAGTTGTCCCAGGATTGTGGCTGAGGGCCATGAGATGTGTTCTGGCCTCACTTGGCCATTCTGTTTGTTTAATGGTTTACAAAATATGGTCCATGACTGCTTTGCTCCCTCTTCTCATCTGGGTGGAGTTGGGGAGTGGTGCCAACCTCACCTGTCATGTTATCAGGAATGACACGAGTTGCCCGCCCCAGGGCTGCTGGCAGAGGGAGGTTGGGCAATAGCTGCAGGTCAGACCTGGATTTCAACAACCCAAATGTCATGCAGGAGAATGGAAAAGGGAGGGGTGGAGGTAGAGACCACTTGGCATCTCTGTCACCCAGGAGAGCTGATGTATTTTTCTCACGTGTCCTTTGTGAGTGCTGATTTCTCCTGTAACCAAGCATTTGCCTCTCTTCAGGGGACAGGAGATGAAAGGTGTTGGGGTGGCCTCAGTGTCTGCCTCTTGGACAACATGTGGAGAGGACTGGGAAATACATGCGCTGTCCACCTGACCCAGTTGGGCAGGACAGCAGTGCTCCAGCCCTGAGCAGGCTCCACGTGGAGCATACTTAGGCTCCCAAGGGGGACTTTTCCCCAGACCATCCAGCTTCCATGACTGCAGCAAGCTTAAGCATATGCTGCTGATGCTGCTGATGCTGCAGCAAGCAGAAAATCAACTGCTTTTCAGGGCTGCTGTGCCCTGATCAGACGGTCACAACTCTAAACAAGACACAAGAGGGTTGGGGCTACTTGGCTGTCATTAAAATGGTGTGGATGGAAGGAAAAGCCTAATTGACTAAACAAGAACCTGTGCCGTGTAATTAAACTAATTATGGCTCTGCCTGCATGGGTCAGAAATGATTTGCGTGGCTGTTAAAGCACTGACAAATAAGAGGTGAGGAGGTGTGAAAGTATTTCTTACATGTGTTTCCACAGGTAATTTTGCTGTTTCATTTTGTGTAGTTTTCTGCCCTTGAAATTTTTGTTTTCTGTCAAATTTGAGGAGACTGTTAATACTTCATGCTGAAGCAGGGCAAAGCAAAAAGGTCAACATTGTTAGCAGCTTCAGGTGGCAGCATTTCAAGTGGAGGTAATGCTTTTTTTAGGGCTATTTTCTTATTTGAAGTGAAATTCCTTAAAAAAAAAAAAAAAAAAAAAAAGGGAAGGACTGTTTCTCCAGAATATGTTTCAGCCTAGCTCTGCACCCTCTGGGGACCACGCAATTGTTTTTATTGACTTGAGCAGCAGAAGACCAGGCCTGCTACATGAGTCAGTGAAACTCAGGTCACCGCTTTACTGCCAGGGATTTATGACCCTAGCTTTCAGTGATAGTTCTGAAAGTCTTGGCTTCAGAATGTGATGTATTTAGAAGAAGCCAAATGAGAAACCTGCTCTCGTGTCATGTTTAAACTCTTTGACCTTGTTTTCCAGTCCTTGTGAAGCAGAACCCACCTCCAGCTTGTGGTTCTGCTCTTATTGATTATCATTTTGAGTCCTTCAGGCATTTTTCTGTGCCTAAAGCACCATGTGCTTTTCAGAACAAATAATGTGACATGACAGGGAGCTGCTGAACTGACTCTGCTCTCTCTAGGCTGTCAGCACAGGGCAGAGCCCTGTGCTCCTGCTGGAGGAGACCCATGAAGATAAGCGGAGGGGCTGGTGTGTTTTGTCCCAGTAGGACCACTTGTCCAGCATGTGAGCTGATGTCTAAACATAAGAGTCAAACACTTATCCTGGAGCAACCAACACCTGTATTTTTCCTGGCCAGAGCTGTGTGTTCAGGGAAGGACATAGCATGGCCAGGCTGCAGAATATGCCTGAGCCCTTCTGCCCTAATCATCCATCACCGTAGGAGACAGGAAAGTAGGTAGGATGGACCTTCAGTAGGTCCTCTTGACTGTTTTTCTATTTCTTGACTGTGGAGAAACCTCTATAAATCTAGATTATTCTTTCTGAGATAGAGATGAAGGACCTCACTTCTCAGGTAAGAAGAACTGCAAGCATGGTCTGTTGCTTCTCTATCATCCTACCCCAAGTATATGAAATATGAGGTGTGATCATCTAGCTACAGTATCGCTCCAGAACTGTGAGAGCAAGGACAGGGGAAGGAGCTCAGGGAGAACAGGATATATACATACTTTCTTAAGATAGCAGCTTACCAACTGGGTTTTTTTTGTTCCAGAAAAAAAAAAAAAAAAAAAAAGAAAGAAAGAAAAATAAATGAGTCAAAATGGCTTCTACTGAGCTTAATTTGTAATGTCTCCAGGCATAGCTAATTATCCTGACTTAACCCAGCTCTGAATTCTTCCCAGGGGTTTTGGTGCTATTTCTTCTGTTTTGATTTATAAATTGTCTTTATTTTACTTTCCTCCTACATATTCTGTATAATCTTTTTGCTCCCTGGCTTACAGAGGAGCCAGGAGCTGGTATGACAGTGCTGTCACATGGTGTAGGACAGAAAAAGGAGATCCATTAACCAAACCCTTTCCTTCTTGTGTCCAGTGATGCTTTCTTTTGCTGTACCAGAATGAATTACAGTTGTTTTCTGGTTCAGTCATTCCTTTCACAGCTGATACATTTTTTCTAACCTCAGAGACAAGAGGGAAGGAAATCTATCTGCTGTAATCATGGGGTGTCAATAGTAGTAAGCAGGAACTGATACTGCTGTTGAGCCTGGGCTTGGGAGATCATCTCTGTTCCAGACTCACTTAGTGAGTCCCCCAAGCATCCCATGGGGCAAATGGGTACTGTTTGTTTAGGAGGGTACTGTTTGTTTAGGAAACTGCCAAGAGTAAGCAGCTCAAACAAGGCCAGCTTGAACTTCTAGAGCATGACACCTCTTCATAGCATTGCTTTCTGACATACCCACTCTTTTTTTTTTTTTTTTTTTTTTTTTTTTTTTTTTTTTTTTTTTTTTTTTTTGGTTTGTGTCTGTGT
>JANIJG010015209.1:0-29911 GCA_024611175.1 Megaceryle torquata | reverse complement strand
TATCTATCTATCTCTCTCTCTATCTCTCTCTCTCTCTATCTATCTCTCTCTCTCTCTCTCTCTCTCTCTCTCTCTCTCTCTCTCTCTCTCTCTCTCCCCCCTTACAACACATTATTTTGAAATACAAAATGATGGGAAAGAAGTTATGGCACTCACACAACTGTGTTTATATTTTCAGATAGATAGATGCATGCCACATCTACTTCTGCTTTCAGTTATGTTTGTACAGAACAAGCAATTTTAATAACTGTATACTAGTAAACTGAAACAAAGCTGGACTTACTTGTTTGTCTACACCTCACACACATACCAAGGCAACCCGTAGGTATACAAACATTGCACATTATATATGTGAAAGTGATATTGATAAGATTGATTGCATTTATGATGCACCTTTGACCACCTCAGCTGCACTCTGCCTGTTAATGCATTCTTAATGGGACTACTTCTAGTAATCAAAAAGTCTGATCATTTTCAAACAGCCACCACTATTTTTGCAAATCAACCTGTCAGAATAAATGCTTCTGTCCTTCTTTCCACATATAGCACTTTTTAATTCTGAATTGTAGGGTAATCCTTGATTTGCCATAGGCTGAAGGTCTGAAACCACTGAAACTTTTAAGTATTAGGACCATTCCTGTTTCAATGTTTTAGGTCTAGGAAATTTTTAAACAAAGTTTTCAGGTGTTCTGCATTGTTAAAGAATTAACAGAAAAATAATCATGTGAGGATGCCATGGAAAGTTTGCTTTTATTTGAAATCAGTATGTTGTAGCAATCTTTTATTTCTTTCTGTTTATGAAGCTATGCAACTTAGATAACATAAATGCAATTTTCTATGGCTCAAGAAGAGACATTAAAAATCCTTTAAAATTACATGAATTCACCTTTGTGAATAAAATGTGGTTTGAAAAGTTATTTTCTCAAAATCATCTCATGCTTCTGTGTATAAATACAGCTATCATCAAGGATTTGAGAATGGACTAAATCTCATTTTGTCTATGTTCACCATTACAAAAATCATCCCAGCTAAGCAACTGGGTTTTTTTATCCTTCCCATATGTGGTCATTTCATTCTGTCTCTGAGTACTTGAGAAATGAAAACTTGTGGCCTTCATTAAAATTTAAGGAATGTCCTTCATAGATTTAGAGGAAACTGGCTTGGAAAAAGTTCAAATGTGGTTGTTTGGAATGCAGATTTCAGCGTGGGTCAGAGGTGAGTTTTTGATTAGCCACCATAGCACTATAAACTGTGGTTGGCTCCATCTTGGTATCATGTCCTGGGAGACCCCTTTAGGACAGCAGCTGCTTTCTGGATTGTCTTCACCATTGGCTGGTGTTGGTTTGTTTGCCAGGAGAAACTACCAGGGTGTTTAAGGTTCATTTTTGAACCACTCTGTGGTGAGCTGTAAGAGCACTGTGTATGAAACTGTGGTATTTCCTCTACTTTCAGCTGAGCATCTTGCACACAAATTAGAAGGTGGATTAATTTATCAGCAGTTGTGATTAATGATGCCAGTAATACGAGCCCTAAGTGTTCATAAATCACGGCTCAGCTTCCCTCCCTCTTACCCTGGCTGGTGCAGCTGCCTTAAAAATCGTAATGTACAGTAACAAAACATTAAAGCATTGAGATTCCTCTTACTTGCTTTGGGTTCTTGAGCCTTACAGGCTGTACTTGATTCGCTGGTATAGCTATTTCATTGAGGTACATGGAGTCTTTGAGCTGTGTCCTCCACCACAAATGTCTCTTTCTTTCCTGCCTGAATTCAGCCAATATTCTTCAATCCCTTCAATCCAGGTGCTCTGGATTCCAGAAAAGCACCAAATATTGCTGTCATTGTTGAAAACACCAAACAAACAAACAAAATCAAAACAGAAAGAAGAAGAATTGGCAAGTTTGCAGCCCCTAAATTAGGAAAAGAAACAGAATAAACTGAATATGGTAGGAAAAAAACAGGAGGAAATAAGCAGAAAAATGTTACACTGAATAACATTTTCCCTTTTAGTTTAAATGGGATTTTCTTTTTAGCCTCTTCTAAGGACTTCTTCTGGGTACAATTCTCTCCAATAGCCCTACTAGTGATGTTGTGTTTTTACCGTAATTTGTTAGTCAAGCATGAACCAGGATCTCTGTGGGTTCCCATTCCCAGCCTTTTTGAAAGCTAAATAGTTCCATTCTCTGCCCTCATCTGCTGCCACAGGAGAAGAAAAGAAAAAATGTAGGAAATTTGGATCCATCTAAGCCTGGCTTGGAAATCTTGCCTTGTGTGATGAAGCTGGACTGTGTAATTCCAGCTGACATTTGCATTCAGCATAGTTAAGAGTTAAATGCCAATATCTGGCATTTGTACACCGCAATTAGCAGTATCATTTGTTCTCATCTGAGCAGTCTGAGGTTTTTTCTTTTCTGTTTTGTTTTTGTGAATGACTTGTTGGGATCCATTTCTATTGCAGATTTTAGAGAAAAAAAAAATCTATATTTATGATGAAAATGCTTTTTTGTTCTTTTTGTTGTTATTGTTGTTCTGATAGCTATGCAAGCCATAGTGCATAGAAGATGGATGGTTCTACCAATGCTGTGAAGTTCCCTAAGGGCATCGCTGCTTGCCTATTTTTCCAAAATGCTTGCAGTGTAGTTAGTAACTTCAGTTCTCACTTAAGCACTTGTAAATAAGAGCCAAAGTCTTGATCTTGCTTTGAGCACAGTGCAGGCAGCTTTGGGAAGTCAGGGGAGCTCTGGGTAGATACTGTCTGTCTGCCTGGAGCTCACTGCAGGATCCAGTCCAAATTTGTCTTGGAGCTGCCAGCCTTGTTCTTGCTTGTGTTGTTCAGCTACTTAGAGCTAGAATTAGGGCAGAAATAAAGCACTGGGCACCATGCTGCTTTGACCCCACTTCGAAGCCTCTGTTGTCAAGCCCCCCGCAAAAGCCAAGTGCTGAAAATGATTTCTGAAGTTGCTTCAGCTCACGAGGCTGGGACAGTTTCAGTCAGTCTGCTCTGAATGGGTTTTCTGCTCTTTGCATTTCAGGGCATTTGGTATCATACCTGTCCTGAGAGGTTTGTATTTGCAAAATTTTTTGAGTTCTCTGGAGGCTGGATGCAGGCTAAGGTGCAATGGGTATTTTCAGAGGTGCAGAACATACCCTGGTGCTTTGTAGATAGAGCTGTCTCTGAAGACACTGGGTGCATTTGCACATGTAGACTGATGGCAGCCAGGACCAACATGAAATAGCCACAGGAGGACTTTGAAAAAGCTCTAAGTGGGAGACATGGAGGGCTGTTAACACTCAGGGCCAGATCCTGACCCTCCCACTGGGCGGGCGTGCAGCCCAGCTGGAGCGGTGTCGCCTGGCGGGGCTCCATACCAAGGAACAATAATTGCATCCAAGGATGGCTGGCCTGCCTGGGTGGCAGTGCGGGTGTCCCAGGCTCTGCAGAGAGCATACAGCAGAGAGGTCACTGAGGGTTTGAGGTTGTTGGCCACAGGGCAGGCACTGGCTGATGCAAAACTTCAAAGGAGATGTGGGGGTGTCTGGCAGGGCACACAGAGGTGGAAGGGTCCTTCTAGCCTTGGCTGTCGCTTGGGTGGTTTGAGGCACAGGCTCTGAACATGGGGCAGCTTGGTGCTGAGCTGTCCTTGGGCCATGAGGGGAGGTGGTCCATCTTTGGTACATCCCAATGACCCCAGTGGTAGGGAATGGGACTCCAAGAGGAGCAGTGGAGTCTTAGCCCATCCTAGGGCATCTGAACCCCTGCAGGCTGTGCCTGTATACCCCACAGCTCCTCTGTGATCATGTCTGGTGGGACAGAACCCCAGGATGATGTTACAGCCCAGACTGCTGTTTTCACCACTGGCTGCCTCTGTAATCACCCAGCCCTTGCTGAAACATGCAGCCCCTTCTCCTCACTCCATTCTCCTCTCTGCTCACGCACCTTGGCTGGGGGACCCATGGCAGGGAAATACCTGCCATGTACCTTCCAAAACAGTGTTTCTCTTCCTCCCCTCTGCTCATGCCCCTCCCCGATTCTCATATACTCACTCCCTTGCATAAGAAACACAAACCTAAAATGCAATACATGAATTAAGTTAATTATCCAATTAATTGTAGCTACAACACATCTGCTATTGTTTCATGAGCTCTTCTCAAAATTTAAAACACATTTAAGGAAAAAAATGGCAAAACAAAATTAAAAAAAAAGAAAAAAAATCATGTCTCTGCCAGGGCAAATCCTCAGCATGCTATGAACAAATAAGACATCTGTTTAAAGTAAATTGGGGCTGGGGAGGATGGACTGAAGACAATAACAAGAGCAAGAAAGAAGAATGACAAGGCGAAATCCCAAAGAATTACACTCCCACTTTGAGCTAGGGGCAGCTCTCTTGTTGCTGTGCAGTTAGCTGGTCTCCTGAAAGTTAAATTATAGTAAAAACATCAGAAAAGCCATCAAGCCCTGTCTCTTCATGGTGTTTGTGATCAGAGGTGGTAGGGATGTAGGGGGGTGGAATGAGAGGTATTAAATCTATGACTAAACATTTTTCACAGCAACAAAAGGACGGCGATTAAGAGATAAATTAATGCTCTGGCAACGCTTCCTGTTTTGAAGGATGCAGCAGCGGGTAATGAATGGCTGTGTTTGGAGAGAGCCTGAAGAGCCTCTTGCAGAGCTCTTTGCTCAGGCCAAACTGCAATAAACTGGCCCTCCTCGTCTCCAGCTCCTGCAGGAAATGGACTTAAAAAATCTTTGGCAACCTCTGCACCCACTTTTTCCCCAGGGTTGTCATTGATCGTTTGATCTCTCCCTCTCTCCCTCTCTCCCCCGCTCCTAACCTTTTCCCATTCCCCCTCCCTTGGAGTCTGAAGTCTATTTTCAGTGCTCTGCTGTTGAAAGGCTTTGAAAGTTTTGTTTTCAGCAAAATATTTCCTTGAGAGCTCCCACCCTGTTCTCTGCTCCATGCCGCAGGCTTGCAGGTTACGTTTAACCCCCCGGAGCAAGTCACAGGGCTCCTCCACAGTCCAGTCCAGACCTCAGTTAACAAGAAATGCCCTGGTTTATTTCTAGAAGAAACACTGAGGGGTGGCTGCACCTTTGGACTTGCATGGGGCAGCAGTGATGTCTCTGGGTCGGTACCAGGAGCATGGCCAAGCCACCTCAGTGCAGGGACAAGGACAGAGTGGTGGGGGAAGGAAGGGATGGGAGCTGACATATCCAACCAGGGCAGAGGAGTGGTTTGTACAAAGGGCAGAGCTGGCTAATCTCTGGGCAGGTCCCCCTTTTTCCTCCCCACTTTGGTGTGTACAGCAATGCCTCTGGCAGGCGTGTGGAGAAGTACTAGCCAGGACACCACTACAAGGTTACCCCTTGTGCTGAAACTCCATTGGCAGTGCTTGCCACCATGGAGACCAAGGGAGCTTGTCTCTGAGTCCCAGGAGAATACAGCCCACCAGAGCATGAGCTGCCAGGCATGAGAGACACAAGGCTGTGGCAGTGCTGGTGCACTGTTGCAGCAGTGGCTGTTTAAAGCAGCGGGAAAAGGGCCAGCCGGCCAGTACTGCCGCCCCCCCAACTGTTCAGGAACACAAAACAATTTCCTTGGGATCAGTGCCCATTTCCTCCCCGAATGAGCTGTGAACAAGGGCTTCCTTGCTGCCACAGCGTCCCACCCATATCCTCCCGAGCCCACCCTTCCAACCTTACTCACAGCACATACTCCTCAGGGAAATGCTGAACCAGGAGTTCAGCTTGGAAGACTCACAGGGGCTTGCTTGGCCATGGAAGCAGCAGCGGGGGAATAGAAATCTCCCAGCAAAACAAAACAAAGTTTCTGATGGGCAAGAAGAGAGACTCACTTAGATGCTGCTGTTTCTCGAATGCTTCTTGAGGAAGAGTCACGGCTGTCTGGTGCACTCGCACTAAAGAGGTTCTTAGTTTAATAAAAGAGCTGCTTAAACTTCAATTCTGTCTGATAGAGAGTTTGGCTTCCCAGTAAAATGATTTTAATGTTTTGGTTTATTTTTTCACCAAAACCGTCTAATAATTGAAGGCCTTTTCCAGTTTGAAGCCCACAGAGGAAACGGGTGTTATTCTTGTGCATTAAGTGTAATTGGTTTTGTTGCACAACAGTTTGCTATTGCTCCCCGTTGTCACTGCAGCTGAAAGCTTCTGTGGGGTTTCATTGGAGGTGAGGGCTGAGCCCTGATCCCTGCTCTGTGGTCTCAACTCTGCTCTGAGGTATGGTGTAGCTGACCGGTGAACTAATTTAACCTGCTCCTTGTGGATTTTCCAGGCACAGAAGAAGAATCTCTGGGTAGCAGGTTCCCCAGTGAAACAGGTATTGGTCATTCCTTGCTGCTGGATGCAGCCTGGATGCTGATTCTGCACTGCTGTGTGCCTTAGGAGAGGGATTAGGAGTAAGGTACTATCACCTGCACAGCTCTACACAGAGCTGTCTGCACTCACACCCACACTTGCACAGCCTCTGGAGCTGTACTGCATGCTATCTGTCTCAAAGGGACCCAACTACTTCAGTGGCAACAAGGAGATGTGCAGATATCCCTTGCTCCAGGTGGTGGAGAGGAGGGAAAAAGAGGCAGGGGAATTTCTGAAAACAGACTGACATTGTCCTCAGGCCACAGAGCTTGGAGGCAGGGCTACTGGGCCTGCCAGCTCCTTTCAGAAGCCACCTGGATTCCTGGTTGAGCTTAGGTATCTCCTGCCAAAGAAGTTTTCATGAGCAAGGATGGTAGAAATGGGCCTGAACCCAGAGCCCTAAACTCCTCTAGTGAACTGGGTCCCAGCAGGGGGGAGCTGAATTACTTCTTCCCTCCCACCCTCCGACCTCTGATGGGGCACACTTTGGCTGCAGCTGGCAAATACAGTGAAAATGAGGAACTTGGAGGAAATGGCTTATTTTTTTCTCTCTCTTTGTTTTTTCAGCTGTGTTAAGATGGGCACCCCTTTCCTCTTCTGAAAGGTGTTGCAGAAGCTATATTAAACCTTCAGAACTATCCCTCATGAGCACCACCTTCCTGATGACAAGGTGTGGGGGGGCTTGTATGCATGGACCACAGAAGTGGTGTGGGTGTACCCTGCTGGTGCCCCTGAGCTAGCACCTCAGCCAGGAATAGGCCAGTTACCATGGTGTCAGGCTGTGCCCAGGATGACTTACTTGGCATTGAGAAGAAATGATTCCCCCCTACCTGGCAGCAGAATTGCAAGATAAGGAAAAAAATACTTTTATTCCTTCAGAGACCAGAAACATTTCAAGAGCTTTGTGCTTTCAGTTCAAAATGCAAATAAAGGGAGATGGATATTTTAGGAAGCAAATGGTAATGATTAGAGTTTTAATTCTTAAGCAGTCATTTTGTCATAAAAGACTGGATTTGTATGCTTCAGAAAAATAGTATTTTCCTTTCATTTGATGATAGGTTTCCTTCAATTGCCATAATTGTTCAACTTTTTATGAACGCATAACAGACAACAACATGTGATTAAATCTCTGCCCAGGGATTCCTTTCTGAAGATCATAGAGATACGCAGAACTCTCTCTCTGCTTTCTGAAATTCTTCTCCAAGGCTGCTGTATATACACATCATTCAGCAATGCATGTATGCAGAACTCCATGGTGGTTGTATACAAGGCTATAAAAGTAATACATTTCAATGCAATCCTGCTGATGCTGCAACATGTATGTTAGAGATGTCGTGCTATACCAAAAATTACAGTCAAAGATTAACAGCTTTGGAGAAACTTTGTGACTGTCCAGAAAATTAAACCTAGCCTCCTTATAAAAGAGTAAGAACTAATGTAATAATTTTGCTTGAAGATTACGGTTAGGAATTTGGCTAGAGTTGTTTGGTTTTCCTTGAAAGGTAACAAAGCCAGAAATATAGTGGAGGCAGGAAGATTTAATTTGAGGAATACTGTCTTGAAAGGATATAAAGGACACCTTTTATATCCTCTCCATACAATGTCTTTCTGATTAATGGATTAAAGTGCTTATGAACTGCTACTGAAACTTATTTTTTTAACAGTTACTGTAAGGCTATTTATTACATCTGACAGTGTTGCTGTGATGAATCATTTTGTTGTCCCAAGAGAAGCAAAGAGTGAGAGACCTTCTTCACAGAATGATAAAATAAAAGAGAATTAAAAATTAATTTCAAATTGATGAAGTTGTACTGCACTTTCATGGAGCTCTTCATTATATAGAGCAGCTCTGTTCTTCCCCTTTGATGGACACCCAGAGCTCTTCTCCCAGCTAACAGCAGATTACTAGATGGACAAGGGAGGCAGGAAGAGAAAAAATATCCTACTTAATTTGGAGTCCTTTCCTGACCTCTAAGCCACAGTTTCACATACACAGCCTCACATCCGTGTAGGTGATGCCCTTTGCCATGACAGCTTTGCCAGTTTTTTCCTGGGAATTTTGTATTTGTTTTATTTAGCAAATGGCACGTGCAGTATTTAATGACAGTTGCCTGCACGGATTCTCCTCTCTAAGGGGAAATAAGGAGATCTCCTAGAGAAAGCAGACTTTCAGCTGGTGTCAAACATAATCACTTGCTTGACTTCATGGCATGGTGGGAAGCTACCCCATGTGAGTGCTAGCTCTAAGCAGAGCTCAGACTGTTCAAGATGAAAGTGAAGGGGTTCGAGTCTGTTTCTGTTGTGGTTTTTTTTGTGGTTGTTTGTTTGTTTGTTTGTTTTTTAGGTTGTGTTTTGTTTTTTTTTTTTCTCCTGTGGTCATCATATTTTTTTATCACACATGTAAGAGAAAACCTATTGCTAACTATTTTCTCCTTCTTGTGACAGTACAGGAGTATATCCTATTCCTTCCTCAGGGTGACACTGAAGAGTGGAGAGTGCTGTGAGAAATAACATTATGGGTAACTTTTAACTATTTCTTCTTTGCACTGGGGTTTATGCTTAACCCAAGCCCAGGATAAAGCTGCTGTCTGCAGTTGCTCTGAGCTGTGTCAGTTGGACATGCTCCTCTCCTGTCTGGAAACTTGAGCCGTAGCTTGAATGCAGCCACATCTTCTCACACACTCCAGTAGCTAAGGAAAGCTAATACAGAATTCATGACACCAGCACAACATGAAATGCTGAAGGAAATTTTAACTAGAGGATTTCCTGACCATGCATGCTGCAGAGGCCAGCAGACATGGCTTTCCTGAGCTGCACAGTGTGGCAATGGGGTACCTTGGCAAAGGTGCTTGTCTGGGTAGAGCATGCAGCTGGCACACATTGCATGCTGATAGAAATATGTGTAATTTTTGCTAGGTTACAATAAAATAAGAAATAAGGCCCCCTTGTTTAGGCCCACGCTGTGTTACAAATAGCCAGGTCTTCTGGTACTGCAGCTGACATGAAGAGGTTTCCTTCTACAGCCCTTGGGCAGAAAGTGAATAAGACAGTGTAAGAGCAAAAGGGGTTTTCATAGGTCCCTGCCAGTCTATGCTTTTATTGCATCTTGGAGGAGTATGGATGCATTTGCAATCACATGCGAAGATGCTGCTGAGCCAGTAACCATTCATGAAAACCTTGTGCACAGTCAAATGACAGTGGGCACAGCTCCATCACACTGCTGGCAGCTTTTGGGAGGCTAGAAAGCAGCCCAGGCCTAGCAGCACCAGTGGTGGGTCCATAATTCTGCCCCTCCCCAAGCATAACAATGCCATGTTGTCAATATGTGATCATTCAACATCAACAGGCTCCCTTCTCTCTGCCCTTCATCTTCCCCAGTATTGTACAACAAATGCCAGAATCTACAACTCCAGTTTGAGATTAAATGCCACCCTCATTGCAGATGAGAAAGATCATATTTTCCATTGAAAATACCCAAAGAAAAGTACACTTGCTTGTCTTCTGAACTTGCAGAAGTTTTAGCAACCAATCCTTGTTTCTTCTTTTTATTCATTATGAATTAATATGAAACATGAATGAATGAATAGAATGAAAGAATAAAGGTTAGTGTATATCCTCCATCCTATTCATATATTCAGGGCTTTAGACCCCAAAAGACCCAAAAGATTAAAGTTTGCTCTGTGCATATTGGAGGGCTTTTAATAAGCTCTGCTGAAAGTCAAGGGCATATTAGCTGGGCTGAGATATCTTATCTCAGATATACCACCTGCAATCGGCTCAGAGTGTGGATACAAAAAGACACTTTCCTAAGGGTCTCTGCTTATCTCTGTTCTATGGAAGAGCCAAATAGGGCTCATCATCTTCTTATAAAATACAAAGAATATTTCATCCCCACATAGTTTTTCATACTACATCCAAACAATTAGGTCCTTGTTTAGGTGAAAAAACTGTAATCAATGCATTTCTAACTATTAGAGGGTTGAAAGTCACTAGCACAATCTGGCAGAAGCCAGCGATTTTTTATTTAATTGAGTGAATGTCTTGGTATGAGCTTCTGAGTCAATGTAGCTGTGACCTACTTGAGATCAATATTCTGTGATGAATTTATTGTTATCTGGGAAAATGACTTGTCCTGAGAGCCGTTCCTCCAACTACCCTGGCTCAGATTCCCAAGCAAGATGGCAGTGGTCGACCTGGAATATGTCTGCTATCTGGTCTTCAGTAGAAATAAGCCCATTCAGATGGAGTGGCTTTGCAGTGTGTGGACTGCAACTCTTCTGTGAGGACTGTGCAAAAGAAAGTGTCATATCAAACCAAGTGTGCCTTGAGAGCTGGGTGTCAGATTAAGAGTATGGTTTTGAAGTCTAGTTTTGAAGGTCAGCATCTTAAGTCTGCCCAAGGCTTGTCTTAGGTACCAACATCTGCCATGTGATCTCTCCTTGGAGCCTGAATATGTTTGGGCATTTGGCCCTTAGGGGTCCTCAGTACCAACAATATGGTATTTTTGGCCTGTGGCTGGACAACAAATCAATATGGCAACATTTCGGCTTCCTGGATGGATGCCAATGCTTGGTACATGTAGAAATGATGACTAAACCAAGACAATCTCTCTGGGGCATGGCATAAGTCAAAAAGCCCGGGAGCAAACTGGTAAGGCAGGATAGAGATATGATGAGGAATTGACAGAAAATGTGAGGTAATTGCCCAGAAAACTATGAGATGGGAGTGAGAAAGGGAATTAGAAATGGCTGATCAGGAAAAAGCTTTTTCCCAAACCTTTGTTTACTTCCAGAACTGAATGTCACAAAGAAGTTTTTAAAGCTCTGAAAACATGGGTGTGAATAGTTGGTTTTCTTTGTTCCTATTTTTTGCTAAGAGGAAATTCACCGAGTCTAATCCACTCCTCCTTGGCATGCCCTTGACTCATTACTCAAGAAGAACCCTATGAAATAATTGGAATCATACTAATGAAAAATTGATTTGAGATAAGACTCAGACTCTTTGCCTTTTAATAGCCTGAGCAAGCACACTGGCCTTCACAAACCACAGAAGGACTGAGGAGAGTGTCCTTGTGCGATTTCCAGGTTAATCTCCACGTTTGGACCTTTCCAGGATGCTCATTTGTATCAGATGTGGGCCTCCACCAAATCCTTAGCATGGAACCATGTGTGTTTGACTCTAAAGTCATTCAACTGAAGTACTGGTGTCAGTCTATGTCTAGAAGCATGCACAGTTGTGACGGCCAACATTTGACAGCTAGTGATGGAGACAGTTGGAGGGATCATCAGATTCCTATGTTATAGCTCCATGAAAATCCATATGCAAGGGGGAAGAATTCTGGAGGGACAGACTGGAACAATTGTAAATATTTTGCTTTTGAAAAATGAAGATCTCTTTTCCAAATGGAGACAGCTGGTGAGAGTTGTGCAGTGACAGCAGCATTTTCTTGGAGCATTCTCTACTGAATTACACAAGTCGCTCTGTTTGCTTCAGGAGCATCACTACTGCGAATGTGTCCCAGGGCTTCCTGGGACCCACAGAAAAAGGTTCTTTGAAATCCTTGCAGTTTCATATCATGATAAGTATAAGAAGTCACTGAGTGCTGCTGGATAATCTGCAAATCAGTACACAGAATCCCCAAAAGTTTCTGAATGGAGCACTCATTGGTGGCATGTCAGAACTGCTTTGTTAGCAATTCTGTGGTGTGACTTCAATGCACAATTTGCAGAGTTTTCAAATATTTCACTGTGTAATTAACTAAATGCTTACTATATATATACCAGAATAGATGTAAAAGTATATGTCATCAGTTGCCTATTTCTCTGTCTGACCTGCTATCAGAACTTTTCTACAAGATAAATCTGCACCACAAATACCACTCGGCTAAATATTTATGCAGAGATCAGAGAGGAAAAGTCCAAATTTTTTTTCCTGTGGTGCTCTTCTGTTGCTTTCCCTTGTTCTTTCCCTCATAGAACTCAGTTACATTCCTGTCATTTAAAAAGTTAAATTATTATTTTAAATGGGTTTTAATATTTCCTACAACATTTGTTGTTGTTGTTGTTTGAGGAATGGGAAGGGAGGGGGAAAACTGGAACAGAAGCATGGAGGGAAGGTCTGGACCTCTGAGAGATTTATAACAAGGAAGCTGTTTTCCCAAAGAAGGACAAGGGATAGGAGCTGAAGGACAGCCAAGCAGACCTCTGGAGGATATCTGTGTTACTGTGAGCCTGCAGTTCACTCAGTGGCATTCAACACATGCTCCTTGCACTCCTCAACAAGCAAACTACAGAAGCCAGTAAGAATGAACATAGCTTCAGTTGCAGAAGTTTAGTCTGCATATGCTTGCTCACCTGAGATGAGGGTCTGGACCCTGAGGCATAAATCCAGAATTAGCTTTCATAAATGGGAACACAGCAGCTAAAGGATGTGCTCAATAGCACTGATCAAGTCAGTGGCAAAGTGATGCAAGACCGTGAATTTCTCTTCTATTGGAGTAAGATACTTTTCTCTAGGCTGTGTTATCTCTCGTAATGCAAGCAGAGTGTACTAATTATGGTTGTATTTTCTCTATTGTGACTTCAGTGAGGTAATAAGAAGGATGAATTTGTCCCTGAGGACAAGCCCATTTCATAAATGTTATGTCCTTGCTTGTTTCATTGTTTCATGACTCGAGAGCTGGCTCAAGGTTTCTCATCAGGCAAAAGTGAATTCTGTTGCTTCAAAAATGAGGTCAAACTGGTCTGAAAATTGTGCATTTCACCTGTGACTACAGCAAAGGATATTTCCAAGAATGGATGAGAGAGGAGAGCTAGGGTACAACAGTGAAGATTTTTGGTTATTTGGGGATGTTTTGGAGCCTTGGTTTGGGAAAAGCAATGTGATGGAAAAATGAAAGGTCTGGGAGGAGCCATGGGATGCTCAGGACAGCTGGAAGAGGAGAAGGGCTGAGAGAAGTCAGTGACAGACCTGGAGGAGGTGGACAGGGGAGGCATTTAGCAGCTGTCTAAGAAAGGCTTTTCCCCTTCCCTTAGCCTGTTACCTTACTTATTTCTCCTTCCTCCTCAGTTCTACTTTTATCTGTATATAAGGAGGGCTGAAAATGCCTTGGCTAGAGATCATGGACGTGTTGTTCTGTGAACAGCAGAGCTGATGAAGCCAATGGTTTCCTATGGCATTAGTAGAGGCCTGCACTGGGTTCTCTGCTGTCTAATAAGATGTAAGAGCTGATCTGTATTTCCCTTTGTGGCATTCATAATATCTCTTTCCCAGGAGGATCTTCACTGCCTAATAAGGACCATGTTCACATTGCATCCTTCCCCTCCATGGGGGCACTAATTGGGTTTTTCTCCTCTAACCACCTGCCAATTTTCATGAAATGTGTTGGAATTTAATACCTTGGAGATCTCTTGTTGTCTGTCAAATTTCTTTTAAATTGGTCAACAGGTTCAAAAGTTACTGGTGTGGGAGAAGGACAACTGAGTGCAGATGTACAGATGAACATACACACACCCCAGGATGATACTGCATGTACTATCTCCTTGGAAAACCAAACTAAACCAGATGGGTAGGCTCTCTGGCCAGTGCTAGTGTTCTCTGCAGTGTGACAAATGCAAGTGTTAAACACCAAAAGATCAGCAGTATCAGTCTACATCCTTTTATAATGCTGAGAAGTTCAATCTTTTCCTTGCAGGAAAAACAAATAGCATTATGCCCTGCCTGTCTGACTTAATTTTCTTTCTTACTAAATGCTCTGTTTCAGATTTTGTGGGTGCCACACTTCTCCATACAAAACTGCTGGTGCTGGTATATGATCATGCACCCTGAGCAAAAGGATGGTGTTCGAGGTCCAACCAATCCTACTTGTGCCTTACAAAGCAAGGATTTGAGACATTAGCCCTACATGCTTTCCCCAGTCTATCTTGGTGCCTTATGGACTGTAGTCCCAGCACAGGTTACTCCTCCTGGGTGTCCTCATTAGTATGATGTACCTCATAAACTGGGATGAGGTGGGATGACATACCAACCACTCTCCTCAACAGCAGGATTCATGTGGCTGTGTGAGTAAATAGGCAATTACTCAGCAGGGGATGTAATAGCAGGCATGCTGCTGCAAGCTGAGATGTTTATGGAGATTTCTCAGTATCCCTGCCCCTTCCTGCATAGTGGCTACACCAAAGAGTAGGGCTGGGCAAGTAATTGGACTTTCTGTTTGTCTTCCCACATATGTTCTCTGCATATCATCTGATAGGGAATAGTTGGAGGTGTCTTTCCCACATGGAGCAGTCCCACTCTGCACAGCACATCCAAACACTCCCCAGCAATGGGACAAACAAGAAAGATTTCCAGCTCTGAAGTGATGACACACACCCAGAGATGAATATTTACATCCTAGCCCTGAGCAGATATTCAGAGCAAGCAAGTGGAACCAGCAAAGGGGATGACAACACCTTTCCCCTTGAATCTGCTATATCAGGGCAGTGAGTGCACTTTCCCAGTGGGAAAAAGATGTGATTTTGTCATCTTTAGGATGATGGAGGGATCCACACTGATGTTACTTATATTTGTTGAATACTCAGACTTCAGTAGGTAAAAAGGCATAACACTTACCTATTCTTTTTTCTTTCATTTATTTATTTATTATTTTCCTAAGTCTTCCCTGACTTTTCTTCTTCTTCCTTTTCAGTTTTGGTAAGTTCACTGCTGAGCAACAACAGCAACAACAAAGTTTCTCTTTTAAATCATTGGCTCTTCAGATGCAGTAGACTACCCCCATAGTTGGTTGGAGCTGTGCTTATATTGCAATGGTTTATTTGGCTGTTCCTAATACTGTCCCAAAAACTAGCTGCTTCTGTATGGGCCTGACTTCAAGGATGTGTCAGTCAATGGGATTTCAGGATAGGTTTCCAATGAAACATGCACTTCAAGTGGATGCATCTCTGACATCCTCAAACATCATTTTTCAGAGATTCTTTCCACAGAGATTTCTGGGCTGCAGCCTGGTGTTATAATTATGACACAATCCTTCTACATTTTTATCCCAGCTAGTGTCACTATGGATATTTTAATGAATCATACAGATGTTTAATCCTTGTTAGAATCCTTCTAAGCTCTTTGCCTTAATAATTATCTTGTGGGTTAGCTCAGGCAGTACCAAACTGTAAGACAAAAAGGACATCCCTGAGCCTATGCTAGAGTCAAATAACTCATCAGTGTATTTGAATGCAATGGGAAGTGGAAGTTTAGGATCAGCCAGTTCAGATTAACAGGCCAATGAACCCTGCCTGGTGGCCAGCAGGCTATGCAATTCATGATGCTGCTCTACTCATGCTTTTGGCAGAGGTTATGAATCAGAAGCATTTTTGACAGTACAGCTCAGTTTCTGTGTGCACAGCCCAGAAAGCCTAAGCAACTGAGATGGCAGCAAATATATGAGTTTGTTTTCCAGAATCCTCCTGCTTCACTCAGAGCTTCTGAGTCACTCTTGAAGTCTCACTGGAAAGAAATGAAGCACAGGCAAAACTCAACTGCAGGATGACTGGGAACATTGATCTTAAAAAACGCATCTTGTGTTTATTGGACAGGAACCTAAGGACTTGGCTCCTTGAGGGAAAAGTTTATATCTTATTAAAAGTGAGACCAGTGTGCTGCTGTCACTGATTTTTGTGAGAGATGTGCAAACATCCCTTAGGAAAGGCCTTTGGATTCAAAGAACCAACTGTACTCCAAGAAGGGCTGTTGAATGATTCAGAGGGGGTTGAATACACTGAGAGACAAACAGTCTTTCTCATCCTGACCTCAACAGTCTGAATTTCCTTTCAGCGGTCAAAGGCAGTTGTTTTGTGGGGACAGCCTTCCACATTTGCACACAGGTGAGATATTGCTCTCTGTGCAGTGGAAAATGTAAGTAATTTCAAAGTCATGAGAGGCTTTCAGTGCATGAGTGAAGGGTACCAGGATTTTTTTTTCTTCTGTTGAACCCAGCAGAAGCACTTTCTTGGCCCTGCTGATGTTCTTATTTACAGTCTGGGGGATGACTTCAGATGGTAATAGAGTAGGGGTCTGACCTTTAGGGTCTGATCCAGCTTCACTGCAGGCAGGATGAGCTGAGATGGTAAAGGAGTTACACTGAACTTTGCAGGACAGACCCATGTTTGGTACCTGCTGAGTATCCAAAGCCCTGATGCATCACAGACTTTGGGATACTGCAGGTTGGTAGTTGGAGGGTTGGACTTTGTAAGAAATCCAGAACTGATTTCCCAGCTTAATTTATTAAAAAATTTCCCTTCTGTGTTCTGTGTACCAGTGGTCCCTGGTGCCCATGAGAGACTGTGGTATTTCCATCATATGAAACATGAAGGAAGCCCCTACTTGTGAACAGGTAGACCCAAGACAGTTTTTTTCAAGCTGTATACTGAGACTCTGGTGAGTAGTACACAGGTCTGTCAATATTCCATCCAAGTAAGCCTGTTCTCACTGTTCTGTGCAGTTTATCTGCCTATAAAATGGTGACATTGCTTATCTCCTATGTGGAATAATAATGAGATCTACCAGTGGAAGATGAAATAGAAAAGCTGCTAAAAATTGTCCTCAGACAACTGGTCAAAGCACAGTGCTGCTGTTGGCATGGGTTTCAAATTATTAAAAGTTAGTTTTCAGGAGTGGGCAATGATCACCCCATCATGTTATCAAACTTGTGAGGTTTCGCTTCTTGGGGGTACCTTGGCAAATAAGGGCCTCCAGGAAACACCAAGAGATATACTACAACCTCTTCTAAATTTACAAATACAGTGGTCATGGAGCTTAGTACTATTCTTCAGACAGGCTTCCATTTCACAACTGTGGGCAGATGAGCCAGTCCACAGAAATTGGAGGACTATTTGCATTCTGTGAAACCCAAAGTAAGGGATAAATGTTCCTCAGTAGACTTAGGGGCAAGAATGAGACTCTGCAGTGAGGTATATAGCCACAAAACTGGCCTTATTTGGAGGGTCTTCATGGTTAGAAGAGAAAATTATAAGAACTACAACTTGCAGCTTGGAGCTTCACATCTAGACTAGAGACTGGTTATGATTTAAAGATCTATTTCTGAAATGCTGCAGTATATTACAAGGCGTTACATTCAACATCAGTGTCTGTGAGGTTAAACAAATTCACTTGCAAAAGAAAATATGGTATAGTCCAAAAATTGATTTATGCAGGCTTGGACTTCATCTTATAGATTTTGCACTTGGGAAACTCAAGCTTTAGTCAGGGCGCTCTGCACTAAAAATACCTGCAAGATTGGACACTTACATTGTTAAGATATGCCAATGTTATCAATCTAAGCTTACTTGCGTATGGTGTCATTAGTCACATCAGCAGAGAATGAAGTTTGTGCTCTATCCAGTGACCCTTCAGGTTTTAAATTTTCTCACTTTTTTGTGGGAAGGGCTTAACATCAAAGACCACATTAAATGTAGCTTTATCAGTAGTATCTCAGACTGTTGCTGTAAAGTGGATGCCTTAAAAACTTATCTCTAAACAGAACAAGGGGAACCCCCTAGTTGAGGGATTTCACAAAACATCCTGCAGGTCTAGACTTCCAAGGGAAGTGACTTCCAGAGGAACAGACCCCTCAGTGAGAGTGTCCTGCCTCTGGACAGGCAATACCAAATTCTTTGCTAATGAGCTGTGCTCATTTATACCAGCTGCAAACCTAGCATGCCAGTATAAATTTCCAGTTTTGGTGAAAATATTGCTTGTGAACCTTGTTGGACTTGCAGTGTCTATATCCCTTCATGTAGAGCATGATCTTGATTAGGCCTCAGGGACTTTGGATTTCCCTCCAGCTTCCAGAGCAACTCTGTTGAATTCAAGTATGTTCACTGAACACTGTTTCAATATAAAACCAGCCAGAGAGTAAGTTTGCATCCCTGGAAAATAATGAGAATATGAGGCCTGACATGGCTGTATTTTTTTCCAGCAGTTCATGGCTCAGCAGCAGTGGGCTGAATCCTCTCTTGATGTACATCCATGTGGCTTCACAGAAGGACATTTTTTTTCTCCAGCCATTTTTGATATAAACTGTGTGCTGATGGGTGGCATAGGGATGTCTAATGCCTCCACGTATGATGTGACATGGAAGACCCCGCAGCCAAGCGGCTGTGAGAAGAAGCCTCCTGTTATCTATTGTGCGTGGAGCCTACCCTGTAGGTCCGCGTCAACAGACACATATGGAGGGAGTCCTTTTCATCTGCTCCTCGCTGACTGCCGAAGGCTGCTCCCGTGCGGCCGTGCAGAGCTGGGGGGCCCACGCTGTACAGTTGTGGTTGCAAATTCCTGGGTGGGGAGGGGAGCTGCGGGGCTGCATGGGGGAGGCTTGACTGGGGCCAGGGCGGGATCTTTTCAATGGCAGCACAGACGAGCTGGGGATCGGTTAATTAAAACGCCTGCAGATGGTTTAGGTTATGGGACACATGTGTGTGCCGGGCCACATGATGCTCATCTGAGCCAATTAGTGGCCCAGGAAAGGGATGCCGACCTTGCACAAGAGCAGGGTGCTGTCTGGGCTGCTTGCAAGGAACAGCAAGGTGAAGAGGGTCCCGGGGCTGTGTGGTGGGCACTGCGGTTACACAGAACCCTGGAAAGTGGGCACTGGCTGGGGGTGTGTTTGCTGTCCCTGCTGTAGAAATGTGGTTACAAACCAAGCCTTCAGTGCTGCTGAAGAGAAGTGCCTGCTGGATCTAGTCCTGCTGTGTGAAGGCTCCTTAGGACAGGCAGCAAACGCATTACCTGTGTACCTCGTCTCCAAGGCTGGTGCACTGCACTGTAAGCCCAAGGGCCACAGTGATCCATAGGAGCACTGCTGGGTATCCTGGGCACTTTGTCTGCACCACATGGTGATGAGTGGAGCACACCCACTGGTTTCATATGTGGTCTTGTCTCATTTTGCATTGGGAAGAAGCATTGACTTCTGGTGATACAAGCACAGTCCAGGAATGAGTTTCAGAAAATAGTTTGGTTTTTTGGATCTATTTATTTATTTATTTATTAAAAAACCCCAACAAACAAAACAAACAACCACTACAAAGAGATATTTTATGAAAGTTAGAACAATACAGCATTCAATTTATCCTGTCACTGAGCTCTGTGCAAACCACACAAATATTTTTGAAATATTAATAATTCAGTGAAATTATGTCATTGGCTCTAAGATTAACTGAGGAACAGAAGGATGACAGTAACAGATGTTAAAAAATCCCATGACTGAAGGCAGGCAAAAGAAAACACATCCAGCTCCACCCTGTCAGAATAATTCATGAACAGTAAACCTTGATTATTGGCTAACAGTTGCTGGGTTGTGAATTTGCAGATGTGCAGAATCTTGAGCAGGTTAATAGTCAGGGAGTGGCATCTCTCAGATACTTCGGTGCTTGTCCATGGCATTACATGGCTCTGGGTCAGAGATGGCCCAGCTCTTTCCCATCATGCTGGTGCGTGTGGATCACCGCAGCAGCTGACTTGCATCCTCAAGCACTGCTGCATGTTTGGGCAATCTGCAATTTACTTGAGCTAATTACTCCTTTAATTTCAAAGATTTTGACTATATTGTTAGGCATTTTGAAATTTGGATACATAGTGCTGTTTGGGTGTTTGATTTGCGAAGCCAAATGCCTTAAATGTCTAAGTCATGCTGAAAGCCTGTGTCAGACTAGGGAATAGAAGCAAACTCCCCATCCAAATCCAGGGTGCTGGTGTAAATTCTGAGTCAAATATGATCATTCCCCAGCCACTGCTGGTCCAGTAAATGGTGATTAGATTTGCCTGAGCCTTTACAACTTGGAAGGTGCCTTCTTTTGTCTGGGTGATAAAATTAAATTTTCTGCTGAAATTTGTTTATGGATCCTTTTCATCCTTTGGAAGAAACCATTCCAGTGTCAGAAATATCTAATTCCAAAAAACTGCCTGGAGTAACAAAGACAAACCAATCAATATAAGTGAAGGGGGAAAAAATTCTTTAAAACAAAAGTAGAACCAAATGCTGGAAAATATTTATAGGAAACCAAGGCTGAAATAGGATAATGAAAGAGAAGCTTCCATCAAAATTCAGAGGTTTGCTAAAAATACAATGCCTTTTGTGAACAATTAGCCTTTTTGTTAAGAGGCTAAATGTTATTAACAAAAGGTCATATGACAACAGAAGAAGCAATGGAGATGTTCATTAATTATTTAAATTGACTGAAGAACACAGTGCAAACTAATCAATCTCTCTTTACCTTGGACTGTGAGTGAGAACTATGGGATGGTAAATTTGGTGTAACTGACCTCAGAGAAGGAAACTGAAGTGTTGAAAGATGCTATGTGCAGTTTACAAACTGTCTGAGAGGGTCTGGAGTCCCTGTGGTGGCTTTGCAGTGTTGCAGGCATTGGGACTGGCTTCACAGGTGCTGGAACCTGTATGACAAGGCTGAGCAGCTGGGGTACAGCCCCCTGTAGCAGTGTTTTGCCATGCTTTGAAGCCCTGACAGGCAGTGCTGCCTTGGGGATCACTGTGCTGCCCTCCTTTAGATGGAGAATCCATGTCCCAAGAGTCTCCAACTTGCAGCGAAGTACAGAGCCTGCTAGGCACATCTCTGTGGCATTTTGCTGCCTATGACCTGAGTAGTTGGACTGTGGAACAGCCCTCATCAAACTGGTGTGACTGTGCTAAGGAGCTACAGAGACTACCTTAGGCACAGAGGCTGGCTAACTTGGTTTAAACCCAAAATAATATACGCATGCATTGTTTGATCATCTTGGCACACCCTGGAGCAAGCTATATGTCCCTACAAAAGGTAATGCTGATGACTCTTAAATTACATTGGAAAACAGGATCTCATCTCCTAAGGCATCGAGGCACTTAAAGAAATGTCCCTGTTGCCGCTGTCAGCAGCAGTGCCAGTGACACAGGCGGTGTAGCATTGCCATTTATCTGTGTGCTGACCCCTCTTCCAGCAGTGGGAGAGGAACGACCAGAGGAGGGAACTGTAAATATTTGGCACTGACCTGAAGGAAATGTCCTCGTTTCTGTTAGTGGCTCTTGTTTCTTCTCCCTTTTAGATTCTAAAAATGTCCAAAGTGAGATCAGTAAAGGGTATTGATCTGAGGAGCCACCAAAACAACAGCCACAAGAACTAAGCCAAAAAAACTCCCCACAAAGTCAGCTCACGAGGAAATCATGTGGGCCTATGATTTCATTTTGTCTGGAATTCCCAGTCGTGCAGATTTTGCACTGTCAGAGGATACTTCTGTTCAGAAGGTACTTCTGTAATTCAGCTATTTTTCTCACCATGTTAGGTTGGGAGTGGGACAGAGAGAGGAGAAGTACATGTGTTATTCTGCTCTGCTAAGCCAAAACTAAGCACAGATGTACTGTGGCCAAGACTGTTTAGCTGAATTGACTGTTTGCCATAGCTGCTTTCAGAAAGCACATCAAAACATTGGCCTCTGTCACATGAAGCTGTTTGTTAGAGGGGAGCCCTCTGTCTCGCCAGAGACAATGTTGCTTCACATGAGCAGAAGGGTACCGTAGTGCATCTCCTTTCAAGTAAAGACACTGATTTGATGTCTGCATCAGGGTGCAAGCTTACTTAATTGATTAGGCCTTTGCTCTGATTTTAAAATGTATGTAGGGTAGTCTCCTGGTCCTATTAAAATATCTGTGTACACATTTTATTGTGTACTGAAACATAGTTATCAAGTATCACAATGCCTGTTCACCCATGGTGGTTTTGAGGCAAACATGGGTTTTTGAGACTCTGGACATTTTGTTTTCATGTAGAGAGATGATGAGCTTTCTCACAGAACTGAATAAGCTAACCATGCTCAGAAGATGGTATTTGGGATTGATACTGAAAGGCCCAGCTTCAAAGGGAAAGGGTACAGTGGAAAACCCATCTCCAGTTCATACATACAAACCCACATCCCATTCTGCTAGTTCAGTCAAGGAGGCAAATAAAAATTCTCACAAGTCTCACTTGTAAAAAAAAATATGGAAGAAATAATCAAACGTGATTTTGGGGGCAACTACTTACAGAATTTAGGGTGGCTGGTGTCAACATCAGCATCCTAGAGGTGGAGTGAGTTTGGATCCAATTGTCTTCCCTCCCAGTCAGTGCTTACGTTTAGGGACCAGCTCAGCTCAGCAAGGCATTTGGCAAGGGAGGGGTGGGTGTGGGGTGGGGTAGCAGAACAAGTCTGCTATCCTCAAATGACTCCTTGGGTTTCATCATTGAACGTGGCCACTACCAAAGACTGCCATCATCTGCCACTAACCTGTCATGAGGTAGACCCACGTGTATATTAGAAATGGGGCACCCAGACTAAGGAATCAGGGCCTCTGGATGTGGTACTACAATACAACTTTCATTCCTTCATGTGCCATTAAGGGTTATGTGCCATAATCAGGCCTGATGGACACTGATATGCCTTTGATCTAACAGTGATGTGACAAAATAAAACATCACTTCCGGCTATTTTTTACTGACATTGTCTGGTTTCAGAAAGGGAGCTGGACAGGTCCCATAAAAGAATTCTTCTCAGTCCAAATAAAGATGACAGTCTTTGAATACTTTCTGCCTTTCCATCCTTAAACAAGGAAAACAAGGTTGCCACAGGGGCAAGTTAGGGAATTTATCTTTTTGTGGGTTCCTCTCTGAGAATTCTCTTTTTAGATCAAGAAACGTGAAGAAGGCCTCTGTAGGGTGATGATAAGCTTAGCTTCTGCTAGGGAGGAATTAAGGAGAGCTGGCTGCAATTTACCTCATCAAATACTGTCATATTGAAATTGTTGGTTACTGTTGAAGCGCTTATTATTACCATAACTTCTGAAGGAAACAAGCCTGAAGCGTCCTACTACCCTGTTGTGGGGCTGTTTAGGTGCTTTCTGGAGTTGCTGAGCTGGCAGAAAGCATCAAAACATGCAAATTTTAGCTTCCAGACAAAAATAAAGAAAGGAAGGGACTTTTGTTGGTTCTTTTTGCTTTCCAGTGCCCTCGTTTTAATGCAATCTGTCTCACTTTGCTGAGATGAATGTGAAGTGTTGGCTCTGCTACTGACCGTGGTGTTGGCTGAGGGTCAGGGAGTTTGCAGGATGTTTGTAGGGAGTAAAGTACCCATCATGAAGCAGCTAGGCAGATCTCTGACACTTAACACTCAGGTCAGGAATGGGTTCCACAATGAGACATTTTTACATGCACCAATTAACCACAAGTATTCTAGGTAAAAATATCCCTTTTCTGATGATGCAGTAGGGGAAAAATCCTTTCTATGCTGAACTTCAAAAGCACTTCACCCCTTTATCTTTCTGATTTATTTTTTAGGGACTTTTTAATCTCCTTTTATTTTTCTGGTATTATCATCCTGAATTATCATCCAACATTATTGAAAAAAGTGGGGTCTGAGGCAGTAAATTATTTCCTGGGTTGGTGTGTGGGATGTGGGTTTCTCTGGCCTGATGAGCTGTGTCCCCTGGCACCTGCAGCCGGTCTCCTTTCTCTCCATCAGCAACAGTAGTGCATGTGTGGTGAGGGCTCAGAAATTGCACTGTCACAAAGGAGAAGGAGAAAAAGAGGCTCCCCAGGTTGACAACACAGCCTTTCTGTGTCTTTACAGAAGACCCTGGGTTTTCCTTTGTTTTACCCCCACCATGCCTAGGCTCAGCCCAGGTGCCAATGGACAGGGGCTGCAGTATAGAAGAGCCTATGTGAGCTGGAGGCCATGGAAGCCTTGCTGGCAGGAGGCTGGAGCAATGAGAAGGCTGGTGATCCCCTCTGTCCATAGAGCCAAGAGAGCGGCCCACATCCAGGTCTGCCCTAGGAAAAAAGGCTGCAGCATCCAAGCTGCCCTGCTGGGACTGGGCATCAGCACCAGCTTCCCTGAAAGCACGCGGTCCTCTGCAAACCTTGGAGTCCTTTCCTCTCATCTGTGCTCTGAGATGGCTTTGAATCCAAGATTTAATTTGGACTTTATTTCTGGACAGACTACAGATGTTGGGGTTGTTGCCACACTTTCCCCTGATATTTATTTTTGCACTGTGCACACTTTCCACCATTGCTCAGGATATATTCAGGAATTATCTGCAGAAAACTGCAAATCAGGTGAAGCCATTTGTTTATAGTTCAAAGTGAGGCATTAAAAACAATGGGCCGAGTAAAGCATGAAAGTAGATCAATCCCACCCCCATTTTAACTTCCTCTCCTTCAAGATCACTTTGAACCTACAGTAATTATGATTCTTTCTGCTAGTTTAAATCACCCTTGCCCTCATTAGAGCTGTGCAGAGTGACCATTTTCCATTTCATGAGTTGCCACGTGTAAAAGCTGCTGTGTTTGCAAGTATTCAGGCATACCTGGCTGCACTACACAAGTCATAAGTGATAACAGTCATAATTAATATCCATTATACACCTTCCATGTACACTGACATCACTGATAACATCAAGTGCAATTTATGTGGTGCTATGAACAGCAAACTTTGGTTTCTTCTGAGGTGTCCTAGACATGGGCTCATTGATCCTATAGGGAAAGAGGTCCCTTTTACACACTCGCCCCAAATATTTGAGGTGACACAGATGATGTGAGGTCTTATCAAAAGTATACCATTCTGTGGGCTTAGGGTGCAAATTAAAAATAAAAGGGAGTGAGTTCTCTACTAGCCAGGATAGCTTTAGACTTTAATGTTCTTTTTAAAAATTAAATGTTAGATTCCTGGGACACATTTATTGTTCCAATATGTTTCTGTGAAAGCTATGACCCTGTTCACAGCTGCCATTCACTTTTCATACACTGAGAAACCCCTTTTCAAGAATTAAGAAGATACTTTTTTTTTTTTTTACAGTGATATTCTTAAAAAATAATACTACCTATAGATGCATTTACATTAATATGTCCTTTTCCAGGGCATGATCTCAAAAGTCTACTGGTGACTTCTGTCAGGAAAGTGGATTTTTTCTCTTTCTCCTGCCTTTAAAACAGAGGCCTTTGGACACCTCTAAATGTTATAGCATATGTTAAGACACCAGTCCACCTTCACTGTGGAGAAAAACAAAGAAGCAGTATTCTTTAAATATCATAACTGCCTCTCCTGATATCAGGGGTGTTATATCAGGGACAGTTTGGCCTCTTAATTACCTCATAAAGAGCCCAGGCATTGCCAGGAGATGATAGTAAAAAAACCAGGAGTGTGAACAGCATCCCCAAAAGATCTAAATGGTTGCCCGGTGGTATAAACTTTTGTACCCCTTTCATGCCCGCAGAGGTTAATCTCCCCACGTCTTCCTCCTTTCATATGCATGAAGAAGAGGAGATTTAGGGGTTGACGGGCGGTGGGGTGGGCGCGGGGGCTCAGCGCGGCACTCGGCCAGGGGCAGCTGCGGGGCTGCCGGTGGGGAAGGGGCCAGAAGCACGGCCGGGACAGGCCCACTGAGCAGAAAGAACAAACTCTCCGGACCCGTCTGACATGCAGGTCAGGGGGTCACCCCAAGCTGGTGGAGGCGGCGCAGCAGATTGGAGGCTCGCGATGCCCCTCCGACATCATTTAGACAAACAAGCAGATGGCAGGTGTCAGCAGTGACAAAGAGCCATCTGTGCAGCGGGGACCATCCCCTCCATTCTCTCACAGGCTACTTCATTAAACCCTCACTTCAGAGTGACTGTGTAGTAGCCTTTAACCAACGGGGCCCCCAGTAGCACAGGGTGGGGCTCTTTTTACCCTTATTTATTTATTTATTTATTTATTTATATTTAAAGGCTACTCGCATTCTGCTCTCAGCTACCTACAGGCAGCTTGTCTGTGCATGTTATTGTCTCCAAAGGGGCAGGAGGGGAGGAAAATAAAAACAGAAACACCAAACAAAACCCTCCTGTCAAGCTGAAGAAAAGCATGTTTCCGCAGAGCTGAACCTGTGACTGTAAACATGGGGTGGAGGTTAAAAATACCCTTGGGCACCACTGGCTATATATCTAGTCTGAGGGACCCCATGAAACCCATGGGATGGAGTCCGGAGGGTTTTCATTTGGAGCAGCAGTGGACAAGGGTTGTATGGAGCAAGCTGGGTGCCATGTGGAGTGACGGTGTCCTCAGGCTCAGCCTTCTGACATCACCTCTCCTCTGGAAGTTGAGGAAGCGCTTCTGCTCCTCCAAAACTCTTGGGGCTCCTCTCAAAATGCCTGGGGAGGGGTGCAACTTCCCTCAGCCCTCAGGATAAACACAGCTGCCCAGCTGCAGGGCAGACCCCAGGAGCAGGCCTTGGCAGAGGAAATGGGATGGCTGGCAGAGATAAAGGGAGGTGCAAAGCTGCTTATGGTGGGGCTGCAGGAGGTGACACTGGTGGGGAGGGGGCTGCCTGCTCAGCCCTCCTCTGCAGGCCTCTGGTGGCAGCAGGCCCGAGCTGAGGTGATACCCTGCTTACTGGAACCCTGGTGGGTGGGGGGAAGGAAGGGGCAGGGGGGCTGATGCTCCCTGTAGTTTATTTATTTATTTGGCTGGTTGGGCTGCAGTGGGGGATCTGGGAACTTTCTAGGCCAATGCACCTCTTCAGCCAGTCATGCTACTTTAGCCTCCCCTGCAGATCCCAGCAGAGAACGGCACCAGCATCGCCTCTATGGAGTCCTGGTTGTCCTGAGGAGTCTCAGGGGAGCTCTGCAAGGGTTGCCTTGGTGAATTCCAGACCCTTCATGCAAACAGCAGACTGAGAAAGGAGAAACTCTCTTGGAGCAGCAGTAGGGTGGGTGGGAAATGCACTGAGACACCTCTTCTACCCCCTCTCCACCTCCCCATCTCAGAGCATGTGCAGGCACCAGAAAGCAATGCTCATAAGTAACTCATTAGAGGATGAATTTTTTCTGTGTGATGGGTTTTGGGGTCGGTTCAAACAAAGCAAAAGCTATTCCCAAGCTCCTGCCAAGTCCCTGATCAGGCTTGAACTGAACTTTTTAGGAGTGCTGGAACAGTTCAGTTGTTGTTATTGTTGTTTATTTGCTTGTTTAAATGAGTTTCTGCACTTTCTGGTTTCTGGTAGGGCAGCAGAGATGGGAGCACTGAAAAGCTAAATTCAAAGCTGTCCTTGCATCATCACTGATTTCTGCCATACCAGATAGGACTGGAAATATTCCAGGAAACTGCATTTCACAAGAGCTTTCAGACTGAGGATGTTCGGATACATTTAGAGCTCCGGCATTTGGTCAGGTGAGCTGGTTGAAGCCAGTGTTTTTCCTTTGACAGGTAGTAGCACTCACCTGGGTAGTTAGCCCGTGCCTGACCATAATGCAAGGGGCATAATTTCTTCTTACAAGGCTTGCTTATAATCATGGCTTGTGATTTATGTGGACATGCTCTTACTGCTTCCTATGAAACTATCCCAAATGGCAATGTAAGGACTGTGGGCCAGATCCTGCTCTGAACTTTGCTGGATGTCAAGTCATGAAAAGTGAGGAGAGAAAAGCCTCCTTTTTTAGCAGCAGCTACATCTGGCTTTCAGACTGGCAACATCACATCCTTTATTAGTTTATAAACATTGGAGTCCTCTAGGGAGTTGTCCAGATCCACTTACAGCCTCTGAGTGACAGAGGTAATGCTTAGAGTAAGGCAGCATCCGTGAAGGAAGTTTGGCTTCCCTCTTAATAGTAAAAGGCTCCTGGGACTGCAGCAAAAGACTGACCAGTTTCACACAGGAAACCCTTTAGTGCCTATAGTCACTCCCCTTGGCAGAGGGAAAATGGCTGGTTGGCTGAGAAGGAAAAGGGGCTAACATTTACCATCTAGTAGCATGTTTACTTAGGGCAATTCCCAGTCAAATCATCTTGCTTAGGCTAGTTTGAGAATAAAATCTTGGCGACATACCATCCACCTTACAGGCCTGGCTGGGCTTCAAGTCTCTTCATCACTAAAGATCCACTCCCTAGTTAGATAATTCTCTGAAAAATAGCTGTATTTGCCAACAGCTTCCTGTTTCTCCTGATAATAAGGTGGAAATTTCTTAATCCTGACAGCCCATAAAACAACCCCAAAACAAACCTTATGAATTCCAACCCAATAAATCAAAGAGTAGCAGCAGGTGACCAGTGAGTTTATTTTGAGCCAGCCTCTAGGTGGAATTTGGAACTGGGAGTTGCCAGGTGTGTGTGTGTGTGTGAGCCCACACTCGCATGTGAATGAAATACATTTTAATCTCTTAATTGGTATGTTCCAATGGAAACATTGAGATATTTTTAATACAAACAGGTTTTACCAGTAAGCAGCAATAATTGCCATCTGTTTGTCACAAGTCTTGGAGTTTAACTGTTTAATTTCTGCTAGCTGCAGTCTTTCCACTGTTAAAAGATGTGGGATTCCTACAGAACATTATGGTATGGTAATCTGATTTACATGGCTACAGGCATAATAATGAAGCCTCAGTGAAGAAGTCAGTATCTGAATGATGGCATTTCCTTCTGGAGGTGGGATGTTTTCCCCTAATGGTGCATTTCCATCCCATGGGTTTCATCAGCTTTATTAAGCTGTAGTACGTGAAGAAGAAATGTCATTGGGCAAAGGCTCAAGTAGGGTGCTGTGGTCCAGCTCAGCTCCCCTGTTCCCTGGAAGGTTGAGTTTCAGGAAGAGGTATTTAGGCAGCTCAATACCAACCATGGTATAATGGCCTGAACTTGTTGGTACAGCTCTGACACTACTTTTAAGGAGGATCTATCCTGTCTGAGAGATGTGAAAAGGGTCAGAGTTGCAGCTCAGTATCCTTCTTGCCATCTTTGAACAAATTAGTATCCATAGACACAATCAGGCCCTCAAATATTCACAGCTGTGGTTCAAATGAAGTCTCCTAATGAAATGCAAATTCAATAAGACAGCTACATGATCAGCATCAGCTCATTAAGGCCTGCGGAGCCTGTGTCTGTTCTTTGTTAGACCAGCATAAAGCCCCCCCTAACTTTGGTGGAGTTACCCTGGGCTGAAAGCTGCCAGGCTTCAGGCAAGGTTTGGCCCAGACAGCCAGCTGGGGGGAGATGATGTGCCATACTGCACTGTGTCGTGCTGTGCCACCAGATCAGTGGTGCTGGGCTGATGAATATCAACTGAGGGTTGGGTATGCCAGCTCCAAAGGAGGGAAGAAAGCTTGAGTTTGCTCTCCTCCATCCCACCATGAAAACAGTGGGGGCCCCACTGAAGCTGCAAGGTGTACACCCCAAACCCCAACCTGAGGCAAGACCAAAATCAGGCATGCGCTTGGGATTTTCCCTACAGAGGCTCTTGTCTTATATCTGCAAGGTTCTTGAAGTCACTGCTCTTTCGCTGGTCACAGGAGGCAGTCGAAAGGGTGTCAGGCAGCTGGCTTGCTACCTTCCTGACCCCATTTCACAATGTCTGAACTTCTGTGAAAGGGTTGTCCCAGACAAAGCACAAGGGATGCACAGCCCTTGCATCCAAGTACAGGGTCTTTTTCTTTCTTTCTTTTCTTTCTTTTCTTTCTTTCTTTCTTTCTTTCTTTCTTTCTTTCTTTCTTTCTTTCTTTCTTTCTTTCTTTCTTT